>CM039631.1:14053599-14353599 GCA_022457165.1 Juglans mandshurica
TCCCATTACATTCTTAAGCCATATGGAGTCCCTCAATTCACCTCCCAAATTATTGTATGTAGTACTGTTGATCTCTTGATCCACTTCAATATTTATCTTACTTGAACATGTTTATAATATGGTCTTTTCTATATCCATGCATATACCCTCACATGGTACTTAATATATATATAAGTGTGTGTGTGTGTGTGTGAATGTGTTTGAGGCTACGTACGTACTACTAATAGAAATGTATATATACAATGTTTTCCAAATATTTATTTCATTGCATGCAACGATTACATAATGCCTTAGAAATCTTATATAGGCATACGATACAACAGGTAATTATGACTAAAAAGAATAAAAGTTTGTTATAACAGAAACAAGAGAGTGGAGATCTTGAAACTTCTAGAGCTGCTGAGGTGGATTTATTGCAGCTCTTAATTCTTTGAGTGTGCATCATTTTGATTTAGGTTAATATGCCCCCTTGAGTCTAATGGGGTGTCAAGCTTAATTAGTAAGACTCGATCTGAGAATGAAAAAAGGATCAGCCACTAGTGGTTTAGTAAAAAGTAAGCTATTTGGTCTTTGCTGCTGTAGAATTGAACTTGTAGCGTCTTGGCAGCAACTCTGTTTGGCATGAAATGAAAATTTATATCCATATGCTTTGTGAAGGGTGATACATAGGATTTGAAGTCAAATATGTTGCCCCCAAATTATCACACCATAAAACAGGTGGCTGTGAAAGTGAGAAATCGAGCTTCTTGATCAAGGTTTGTAGTCACATGAGTTTTGCAGTTGTATTGGCTAAAGACTTATATTCGACCTCAGTACTATGTTGCTCTCGTGGACTCCATGAACTAAGATGGTTTTCCAGAAAAATACAAAAACCTCATGTGGATCGCCTATCACCTGGGCATCCTGCCCAATTGGTATCTGAGTATGCATGCAATGTTAAGGCTGATTTTTTTGAAAGAAAGAGTCCATAATTAATGGTGGATTTTAGGTAACGAAGAATTCTTTTCACCGCTGTCCAGTGGGAAAGTTTGGGTTCATGCATGAATTGACACTACTCAGAAGGAGTTGATATATATGTACATTGCCAAGAGAGGTAAGCTAGGTTTATTTTGGGACTAGCTAGTATTGGTTTCAGTAGTGAGCAGTTTTGGTGGAGGTATTTGTGTTCCATCAACATATCAAAAAAGATCTTGTAAGGAAAATGCTAAGGCACACCATTAAGGAAAATGAAGACGGCGCCGAAAATGGGTTGGAGATGAGGTCGGAGATGGAGGGGAGGGTAGTCATTACGGGGTAGGGGGAGATGGAAGGGAGGGGATGGGTAGTCACTGCAGGGGCAGGGTTGTGAATTAAAAAAATTAAAGAATGCCACAGTAGCCGCTCCGCATCAAGTGGGAAACCAAAACGGGACCATTTAACTGTGTCCGTCCCTAGCATCTCCCGTCCTCGTAAATAGGCTGTAAGCTGAACTTTCCACAATAAGTAATTTTCAGAGTTAAGTTTTATGGTTACTCAATGTGAGAAGGAAGAAGGAATAGAGGTAGGAGGTGATCATGGGGAGGCTGCTGGGTCGGGGTCTTCTGCCATGGTGAAGAGAAAAAAAAAAAAAGAGGATCAGAGAGACTGCTAGTCTAGCAGCATACCATAACCGAAAGGGAAACAATGTTTTCCAAATATTCCTTTCATTGAATGCAACCATTATATAATGCCTTAGAGATCTTATATAGGCATACGGTACAGCAGGATCTTGAAACTTTTAGAGCTGCTGAGGTGGATTTATTGCAGCTCCTTATTCTTTGAGTAAGCATCATTTTGATTTAGGTTACTACGTACGTACGGGACTAATGAATTGAATATTCTTCGTGTGAATCAGGCGGGCATAATCCTCGGTCCATCACTACTTGGGCGCTTTGAACCATTCAAGATCTTGTTTGACGTCAGAAGTCAAGAAATAATTGGTATACTGGCTGCCTTTGGTCACTCACTGTTTTTGTTTTTGAGCGGAGTGAAAATGGATATGACAGTGTTAAACAAGAGGGGAAGAAAAGCCTTATATACTGGTATTGCCTGCATGTTGTTCCCTTTGATAATTGGCTTCTCACTTGGACTGTCCTTTAAAAGATCTTGGCTCACCAAAGAAGAAGCACGTATTCTTCCATTTCTGACAGTATTTCATAGTTTAACTCCATTTCCGGTGGTCGTTTACCTTCTTGAGAACCTCAAGATCTTGAACTCTGAACTTGGTCAATTTTGCCTATCTGCAGCATTCGTTTCCGACGCAATTGGCTTGATTCTTCTTCTTCTTGCCAAATGGAGTAGGGATGCCATGGAGAATGGTAATTTTCATGCTATTATTGTTGGAGCTTCAAGCATTATCTATCTCTTAACACATGTATTTGTTTTTCGACCCGCAATGGTTTGGATAGTCAAGCAAACACCCAAAGGAAGGCCTGTCAAAACCGTATACATTCACATGATCATGCTGCTGATGTTTTTGTGTGGCTTGCTTACTTATTCGGTTAATTTTACATTTGTCACTGGACCTTTTCTTCTCGGTTTGGCGGTACCAGATGGACCGCCTTTAGGATCTGCCATTGTCAACAAGTTCAACTGCTTCACTGAACATGTGCTTCTTCCACTCTTTGTAACTATATGTGCTATGAAGGCAGATCTAGGTTTAATTAGCCTCGGTTGCAACTTGCTGAACATCTATATAATCCTCCTTATCGCGACTTTTGCTGCTAAAATGGTGGCCTGTTTGATTCCTCTCTTGTACTCCAAAATGCCCATAAATGATGCTCTAGCACTTGCTCTCATTTTGAGTTTCAAAGGTGAAGTTCAGCTCAGCATATATTCACACTACGGAGATGACCAGGTGATTATATCTTTATTTTCTCCTCTGCTTTTAAACTAGAAAAATGGATTCTTTTTCTAACCAAACGACAATAACCAAAACTAGGTCCAAGTTATACTAGACAAGATGCTTTCTGTAACGATAGTTGCGATCCTAATTAATGCAACTATTGCACCAATCTTGGTGAAGTACCTGTACGATCCTTCAAGGAAATATACAGGTTACAAGGAAAGGGATATCATGCATAACAGACGCAATGCAGAGCTTCGCATCTTGGTGTGCATTCACCAACCCGACAACATTCCTACGGTTATCAAACTTCTGGAAGCTTCAGGCCCGACAAGACAAAGACCTTTCACTGTTTATGTTCTTCACCTTATCAAACTGATTGGCCGAGCCTCCCCCGTTTTTATCTCCCACGAAATGCAGAAAAAGACTCTCTCCAAAACTTCCTATTCGGAGAATGTGATTACCGCATTTAATCGCTTCAAACAAGAAAATCTGGATGGCATATCACTGTTGCATGTTTTCACTGCCATCTCTCCACCAAAGTACATGCGCGAAGACGTATGCACTCTTGCACTAGACAAGCTCGCGTCTCTCATAGTACTCCCATTCCACCGGAAATGGTCCCTCGATGGGTTTGTTGAATCGGAGGACTGTGCTATAAGGACTCTGAACTGCGGTGTCCTTGAACTAGCACCTTGCTCCGTGGGGATCCTTGTTGATCGTGGCCGTTCAACTATTCCAGCAGATTCATCTTATTCTGTTGCAATGATATTCTTAGGAGGTAGAGACGATCAAGAGGCATTAACATTGGCGAAACGCATGGCCAATGATATGATGAACATCAAATTGACTGTGGTTCACTTTGTTGCATCTGGGAGTGAAGAGATTAGAGATTTGGGCGATTTGCTGGACCATGAGGTGCTCAAGGATGTTAAACTTAACAATGTGAGTGGTGGATATGTGACGTATATAGAGGAGATGGTGGAAGATGGACCTCAGACGGCATTGATAATTAATTCTATGATAGACGAGTACGAACTTATTATAGTTGGGAGGCGGCAAAATGTAGTGTCCCCTCAAACATCAGGGCTTGCAGAATGGATTGAATTCCCAGAGCTGGGTATCATCGGAGATCTTCTTGCCTCCTCAGATAACAACACCAGGACATCCGTTTTGGTGTTGCAGCAACAGCAACAACGACGACGGGCAATATCCTAGTCATGGTTAGAAAAGTGAGATCCATTTTAAAAAAGAAAATCTCTTTTTTAATAGATTCATTTCTAGTTTTCAAAAACTCTGCACATAGTTCTTAAACTTATTGTAACGCCATGGTCCCGGAGGTCCGGAGAGTTAGCTCTTAATACTTAAAATTAACTTAAATAACACAACTATAAAATCCAGAAAATCCCATAAAATATTAATCCATTTAATCAATCCAAAAATCTAAATTCCTCCATGACGACAATAAAGAAATCTCCAATAACATAAATTCGAAATTCTCCAAAAACTTGAAAATATCCTCAACTCATCAAATCAAATACCCGAAAAATAAATTAGTTTACTAACTACGTCTCTCACATAAGCATTTGTACCATCAGACACTTATTACACTACGATCATCACACCTTGCTAAACTTTCTACTCTTGTTCTCTAGTTGAACCATCAAAATTATCTTAAAAATATATGGAGATAAGGGGTGAGTTATCAACAACTCAGTAAGCAAAGGACATATACTAGTGTGTAAACATAAGCATTTACAGAGTTCATAATGCAGAACAAAAATATTTTCTTTCAGAATGCAGAATCAGAATAATGTTTTCAAAATGCAGCGTCAGAACATGTTATCAAAAATATCAGAGCGAAAGTTTGAAAAATATTTATAGTCAAAATCCCTTTGGCATAGCATAAACTGAAACATCACATCACATCTTATCTTATCATATCATAACAAATACCATGTTTAACCCCCGTAGTAGGGTTGTGCAAACCCCGGTAGCTAACCAAGCAGAAACAGAATGTGAATCTTCCCCTTATTCATTCTCGGAGCCCCGAGTGTACACATAGGAAAGATCACGCAGAAAACCACTTTGTTTCCAAAGTGGGTGCACCAGAAGCAGAAAATTTGGTACCAACCTGAACAGAAGCCACAGTTTTACACCCGTGGTGAGGTCAGAACAGCACAGAAACAGAAACAGAATGTTATGTCAGAGGTTTTCAGAAATCACATCAGATCATATCAGAGTACAGAAAATCTTCAGAACAGAACAAAAATCATGTCACAATATAATTTACGCACAAATTTCATATTCGCTCTCTTTTTCAAAGTTCAGAAACAGAATGTCAGGAATAAGCTCATGTCTACACCAATCATGACAAAAATATACTTTCTTCTTAAACAGAATCTCATGAGTAATGCTGAACAAATAACTGAGGTAGTTCAAATTTATTTTCATAACCAAATATGTATATTTTCCAAAAATCAACCTCAACTCATTTTATTTTAATGCAAAGTCTAGCATAAGAACCCCGCTTACCTGAACTTCTTAGCTTTTGTTTTCTAAATTCCTCAAAAACGTCGAACAATAATTAATCGTCACATATAAAATAATCACGTAATTCTCATAAATTTTCAATTAATCACGTATTTCGATATTTAATCCTAAGTTTATAAAATAACCTATTTAATTCCTCAAAACCTAAAATTACAAATCATCCATTTCTAAAATCGTCAATACTAATTTAATACTATGACTAAAACATTTAAAAGTCAGACATATTTATTATTGAAAACCAACTATAAAGTTTAATACTGGATAATATAATTATTCCAAAATATTTTATAACAACCCATAACAATTTTTAAATAGACTAAATCATATCTAAAATGTAAAAATAACATTACATCAATATTGTTTACTTTAAAAATAAAACTTTACTTAATAACATGTTAAAATAATTTTCTGTAACCATAATTAAATAACAGTGTACTAAAACATAATAAAAATTTAAAAGCCCATTAATATAAAGGGTATTACAGTAATTTCATTTTAATTCTTGGAAAACTATCCAAAAGAAAACTACGTAAATCAACATAGCATGCAGGGCAAAGCTTACTCACGGAGGAAAATCAAGCGGCAGCGTGCGACGTAGGCGAGGGACTAGGCAGACGACGGTGATCTCGGCGGAGCACTAGACGAGAGAGAGAGAGAGAGAGAGAGAGAGAGAGAGAGACCAACGAATGAGAAAAAATGAAAGACAGAGTAAGCCGAGAGAGTGTGACACGGAGGTGCTGTCGGTGGCTTACCGAGCGGGATGCGGTGGATAGGAGTGGCTTGGAGTGACTGTCGGAGTTCTCGATGTGCCGGTGGTAACGACGTGGAAGTGCTGGCACCGTGCGCGGGGGCTTCGAACGACAAGTGCACTGGGTTGGGTTGCTCTGTTTTCGGTGGCTAAAACAGGGGACAATGAGACCGTGTGGGGTACGGTGATGCAAGGCAGAATTGTGGGCGAGCTTTGGTGTTGCACCAAGGCTGAACAGTGGCAATCACGGTGGTTTTATTCTGGGCGGTTTTGTAACGCCTTGTCCCCGAGGGTCCGGAGAGTTAACTCATAAAACTTGATAATCAACTCTAACAAGGCTAGAGTACTTCTAAGTTCAAGAATATATCCATTTTCCCAAACCTCAAATCGAACGTAAATACTTCAATTAAATAAACCAAATAAACTCATTTATCCAATATTCAATCCAACAACCCAAATAAAATCAACTCTTCTTCATGTCTCAAATAACAACTAGAAATAATATAACATTAACATAAGTCTCCATAAACCGTATAAATCCATTGAAGCAAACTTAAGAAAAATAATTAACCTCCAACACTAACACTAATATCATGAGATACCCAACCACAAATCACTGCTAATCTTCTCCAGATAGTTTGAAGGCTGCGAATTTGACTTTTTGCTGATTGGTACACTCCAGAACACCAAATATTTCTTCAATATCTTGTATCCAATCTTCCGCAGCGTTCGCATCGCCTCTTCCATCAAAGATGGGAGGATGCGTTTGATTAAATTGTTCGAACGTGCAACCCCCACCATTGTCGTCTTCATTCAAATCTTCAAGAGTTCGAACTCTACGACGAGCAGCCATCCAAAAAGTCTAAACTCGGTGAAACGTTCTAAAATAAAAGAAAACGGAAAAAAAAAATATCAGGTAAATAGAATAAAATAAGAGGATAAATAAAATATGCATATAAACACATATACATATATATATATATATATATATATATATATATATATATCAGATAACTATGCAAATCTGACATCACTTATTACACACGTATATTACTAGAATCCTCAAAGTTTCAAATTCAATTCCTAATATCAGCCAAATCTAAAACCTCAAATCCCATCATAATCAATCTTAATGTCCTTGAAACTCAAACTTAAATATCCCCATAACTATCCTTATAATCCTCCAATCCCTATATTGAAATTTTCACATCTTATGAACCCACAGATATCTAAACCTCCAAGGTCTACAGTATGCAGAATTCAAACCTAGCTTTGATACCAACTGTAACGCCCCGTCCCCGAGGATCTGGAGAGTTAATTCATATAACCTGATAATCAACTCTAACAAGGCTAGAGTACTTTCAAATTCAAGAATATATATTTTCCCAAACCTCAAATCAAACGTAAATACTTCAATTAAATAAACCATATAAACTCATCTATCAAATTTTCAATCCTACAACCCAAATAAAATCAACTCTTCTTCATATCTCAAATAACAAACTAGAAATAATGAAACATTAACATAAGTCTCCATAAATCGTCTAAATCCATTGAAGCAAACTTAAAAAATATAAATAACTTCCAACATCAACACTAATACCACGAGGTACCCAACAACCATTCAGTGCTAATCTTCTCCATAAATTCTAATACTGATCCTCAGCTGAACCATCAATATCATCTGAAATATTATGAAGATTAAAGGGGTGAGTTATCAACAACTCAGCAAGTAGAGAGCATATACTAGCATGTAAACATGAGCATTTATAACATTTGATGAACAGAGCAAAACATTTACTTTCAGAATGTAGAAACAAAACTTTGTACAAAAGCATTAGAGCGAAATTTCCAGAAAATAAACTTATTTCAAAAAGAAAATCCGTTGGCATTTCCAAACTGAAACATTATAATTAAAATCATCTCTTAGCATCACATCGGGACAATACCATGTTTAACCCCCGTGGTAGGGTTATAAACCACTATTATACCCGTGGCTGGGCCATATTCCATGTTTCACCCCCGTGGTAGGGTTATAAACCACCATTATACCCGTGGCTGGGCCATATTCCATGTTTCACCCCCGTGGTAGGGTTATAAACCACCGTTATACCCGTGGCTGGGCCATATTCCACATTTCACCCCCGTGGTAGGGTTATAAACCACCATTATACCCGTGGCTTGGCCTTAACAGAAACAAAATGGATTTCATCGAAAATCCGGTTACAATCATATACAGAATCAGAACTTCATGCCAAGATTTTCAGATGACACATCATATCAAAACAAAATACTGAAAAGCTTTAGATCATTTCACATGTTCGAGATAAACAAAAATAAAATATTCTCATTTGTTCATAACAAAACTTTTAGAATTCCCTATTCGCTCTTTTACATAGTTCAGAAACAAAGGGCACAAAACTAGCTCATGTCTACACCAGTCATGACAGAAAACACTTTCTCCTATATTGAATTTATGCATATGCAGAATAAACATTTGAGGTTGATCATCTCTTTAAAAAAAAAATAAACACATTTATTCTCAAAGTCAACCTTCTTTTATTTATTTTATGCAAAACTAGTATATGAACCTCGCTTACCTGACTTCTTCGTATTATCAACACCTTGAGCCGGAACTCTAATAGTAACACCACCTAAACAAAAACAACATATATCCATAATTTAATAACCAATCTAGTAGGCTGATTGAGTAATAAATCAAAACAGTCCCTTCACAGCTCCATAACTATCTAATAATTAAACCCGCACAACTCTCTCTTCAAATCATTCGCATTTAAAACCCAAAACAGCCACCACCTTCTATTAACTCCACACCAATTATAATTATTTCCAAAACCAACAACTGCAACTCCAATAATTAAAACATAACGCAAACCAAATTTCACTTCCAACCTTCGAATAAAGTAATTTCAATGTTCGCATCAATATTTTATTCATTCAACAATTTAAGACTTGCATAATAAATTCAAAACAATTAACTCAAAACACCCTTCAATTTACACTAAATAATCTCACATAATAGTCCAAAACAGTTTCACAAATCCATCCAAAACCATACTCCTCAACTTCAAGAATTCCATCACTCCACCACAACCCAACATAAGAAACACCAACACAAAACATAATTATATAATTGTAACAGTTTGCCAAAAGTAATTGCAGGAAGACAAAATCTTATCCACGCCATAATTAAATCAGTAACACTTCTACATTTCACAACCCAATCACAAAATCCAAACACTACCACAGGCTTCGGGAGGGATTACCTAACCAAGTCACGAAAGCTTCAAATCCACCCCAAGCCAAAACAATCCACTGCAGTCTATGCCCAGAAAAATTTATAGCACTTTCTAGTGAAAGAAAAATGCCTCTGCACAAAGGGAAACATTTGAGTACTCCGAACATGATTTAGTGTTCCGAGCATGAACACTACGAATTCAAATGGAACGGGGATGTGTGCGAAAATTAAATAGCGAAAAGAAAAAAATAAAAGTGAGACTGAAAATGAATGGTGGGAGAAGAGATTTTACCAAGACTACACTTTGTTCAAGAAGCCGAACCAATCTGCAGTGGAAAAAAAATAATTTGAACTTCTAAATCCTTGAGTTGAGCACACGGTGAAGGTATGAAGAATCGAAAAAAATAGATGAGAGGAAAAAAAACGACTGAAATGTTTTTGGAAGTGAGTGAAAACCGAACCTTGAATGTGAAAGGAGATGAAAAACAACTGCTGGAGTCGTGGGTTGGTGCACACGGGTGAGTGAGATCCGGAAATGCAGAGCAGTGGGGGAGGCAACGTGAAGAAGAAAAACAGTGCATCCATAAAAGGGAATTTAATCCCTTCACCCAAACGATGTCGTTCGGTGTCACCTTAACCGCTCGTGGGCTGGGCTTCTCCAACGGGCTTGGCTTAAAGCCCGGTTGTTACAGGTTTGGTTTCGTGCAGTGGGGCATGGGTCACTGTAATGACCTTGGCTGCTTCATGCATTGAGGCTGAGGGAAAAACAGGTTAAAGATGGTGACTTTGGTGTATGGCGGAAGAGCCACGATCTGTGGAGATGCAGTGTGCACGGGTTGCGTCAGTTTCGTTTGAGCTGGGCACGGAGGTTGCTGGTGGCAGCAGTATGGATGACGGAGGGCTGGCTTACTGTTTCGACAAGGGTGCACATCGTTTGGGCTTCCGTGATGGTGTTGGACGACAGACTGGGGTGTAAGGTTGACTCCGTGTATGGCTGCTTGAAGGTGTGGTGCGGCGGCAGTGGCAAACTGAGAGAGAAAAGAGAAAAACTGAAGCGGCTATTCTCAATTTTGGTTGAGGACGATGAATGAGTAAAAATATAGGAAACAACAGATAAAACCCTAGAGAAAAAAAATAAGGGCAGAGAGACATGCATGAAGTGGGAAAAGTAGACGTGGAACCGTGCATGTGTGGAGTTCTGTGTGCGGAACTGCTCCCAAAAGGCTTGGGCTTTTTGGGCCCATATGAAAATATTAGGCCCACAACTTGGATATTGAAGAATAAAGATTGGGCTTTTTCTTGAGTCGTGGTTCTCAACTCAATTTCTAAAAATAATCCAACTTATCCTAGAAATTCTCGGCTCAATTCTCACCTTGGCCCTTTAAAAAAATAATCCAAATTATCAAGCCCAAGTAAAATCATAATCCGTCAAAACAGATATTTTAGACCCGTAGTCTACTCCAAATAAAATACTCAGAACACTCAATTTGGGTTCGGGTGTTACACTTACAATTAGCATTACTCATTTTGGTTGAAAATGAAAGAAGCCACACGGGATTGTGTAGTGATCTATTACTATCAATTCCAAATATATTTCAAGGCATCAAACATTATATTTTGTGAATTTATATTCTAATTCTTTGATTCAAAATAAATTTCATTTTAAATTAAGAAATGTAAGTACTGTATTACACCACTTCTCACGCACCATCTTTGTTGTCCAAAAGCTAACTTCTCTTCTCCAATTATCGATCTCATCTACAGACATATTGTAACACCCGGGCCAGCACTGAGCCCATTTGAGATTTGTGAGTAAATGTTTTGGAATAAACTACGGGACTAATATTTTTTATTTTGGCACAATATGATTTTATTTCATTGAATTTGATAATTAGGTTAAAAGGCTTTTTATGGGCTGAGAAAATTTTTGGATAAGTTGGTTTTTTTTTTTTTTTTTGAGGTTGACTTGAGGCCCAAACTTAGGAAAAAACTCATTTATTAATTTCTTACGCCACTCAAAATATAGGCCCAAATATCTAATATGTGCCTTACCCGATCACCCAAAACCCAACCCGTGAGAACCAACGTCAGTTATTTTTTTGAGCCCCACGACTCCACTCCCATAGTCCCATGCATGCACGTCTCTCTTTCCTTCGTCTCTAGGGTTTTTCTTCTTTGTTTTCAAACACTTATATATACATACTTTCTGCATGAAGAAACCTCAAGCCGCAACCTCGCTCTACGTTCTGAGCATTTCAAAACCCTAGGCCCCACGTTCAAGCAACAACCATCTTCAACACGTGATTCGTGGTGTTGTTGTGACAGAAATCCAACTCCGTGCGGTCAAGTCACCCCAAGCAACAGACGCTACCCAACCCCACGAGAAGTAGAAAGCTAGACTCCCTCCACCGTAAACCACCACCACCGAAAGATAGCCCACGACAAAACTCCTCCACACTAGCCATCCTGCTTGCTCTTCCTCAGCTAGCAACAACAACCCTCAGCCGTCCAACACAGCCTCGGATGCATTGCTACCAAACCTGTCCAGCAAGCAAATGGAGCACTTCCTCCTCCATAGTAAAATCCATTTTCACCATGCGCCCCCATCCCCATCATCGAAAAGCCGTAGCAGAAACACCCCTGCTTTTGCTCTCTGAAAACAGAGCATCTTTACTTAACCAACCACTACAACCACCACATCAAGAGCCCCACCACGTCGAGACCCCACAGAATCCACCACCACAAACTTTCAGGCACCCCCAGTCTGTTTTTCAGCACCCCATTCCGTCGCACGTCCTCAGTCTCATGGTGAGCTTCATCTCTCTACCTCACACTTTACTCTCTCTTTATGTGACCTCACTTTCTCATCACTTTGTCTCTCTCTCAGTATTCATTCGCCATCTTGCCGATGTAAGCACCGCCACCTCCCAGTTCTTTGCGCTGCTCCTCCACTCTCGATGAGTATTGACGTCTCTATTGCATGGTTGTTCTCAGTTTTCCTTCCTTTTGTATATGTTTTCCTAAACAACCCATAATTATGACTTTATTTTCCCAAATGCTTCAATGGGCGTGAGTTCTTTTTTAAACTCGCTTTGCAAAGTTTTATTTGAGGTATAAGAATATATATAGAAAATATTTATATTTTTCAAGCAACTTGTTTAAGTATTTTACAACCAATTTCAGTAGAGAATAATAAGATTTTAATTCTATTTTAAATACTTTAAAACTAATTAAGTCCATTTATAATTAAATGATATTTTTTGGTTTATCTACTTTAATAGATTTTGATATAATTATATTATCCAATTTTATACTATATAGTTGGACCTCAATAGTAAATAAGTTAGAATTTAATGTTTTAGTCAGAGAAATTAAGTGGATATTGAAGAATTTGGGAAGTGATGGAATTTTAGGGTTATGAGAATTTTAGGTTTTGAGGAATTAAAGTAGATTAATTTTATCATTTTAGGTTAAGTATTGAAATACGTGCTCAATGAAAAATTTACGAAGATTTACGTGATTATTTTTATAGGTGACGATTCATATTTGCTCGGCACTATTGTGAAAAATTTTTGAAAAGCTAAAAGTCCAGGTAAGCGGGGTTTCTACTTTGCATAAAAAAAATGAAATGAGGTTGATTTTGAAAATATGCATGTTTGTTTTGAAAGGAAATCTGAAACAACCTCATATATGTGTTCTGCATATGCATGAAATTTGTATAAGAGAAAGTATTTTATGTCATGACTGGTGTAGACATGGGCTAATTTTGTGCATTCTATTTCTGAACTATGCAAAAAGATTGAATATGAAATTTATGAAATTTATGAAAATTTGTGCATGTTATGCGAAGATGTTTTGAAATTGTTTTTGAATATGTGAAAAGATCTGAATTGGTTCGGTACTATATTTGGATATGTTGTGACATTTGAAAATCTTGGCATGGATTTTTGATTCTGTATCTGAATATGATTTGGTTCCGATGATGTTTTATTATGTTTCTGTTAAGGCCTTGTCATGGGTATAATGGTAGTTTATAACCCTACTACTGGAGTTAAACATGGTATACGGCCCAGCTACAGGTGTAATGGTGATTTATAATCTTATCACGGGGGTTAAACATGGTATACGACCCAGCTACAGGTATAATGTGGTTTATAACCCTACCACGAGGATTAAACATGATATATGGCCCTGCCACGAATATAATGGTGGTTTATAACCTTATCACGGGGGTTAAATATGGTATACGGTCCGATGTGATACTCTAATATGATATGAAGATGATATTTCATATTTTGATATGCCAAAAGATTTTTGAATATGAAAGTTTCGCTCTGATATTTTTGATAACATATTCTAAATACGCATTCTGAAAGTAAATATTTTAATTTTGCATTTTGAAAGAAAATGTTTTGTTTTGCATTCCGAATGATGTTAATGCTCATATTTACATACTTGTATATGTTATCTCCACAATATTTATCAGATATTTTGATCAGATATTTTGATGGTTCAGCTGAGAATCAAGATTATGAAGCATTAGGTGAGATGATTTATGTATAGTGGATTAATAATAAAAACAATTTATGAGTATTGGCATTTTTTATTAAGAAATTTTATTGTGTTATGATGGCTTGACATTTTGGGAAATTGGTTATATTAAGGAAATTAGTTTGAATCGAAATTTTTATATGATATTGGAAATTTGGAATCTATAACTATATTGTTGAAATGTGAGTTTAAGTGATAGGAAGTAACTCTCCGACCTGTGTGGGACCAGAGCGTTACACAAATAATGGCTAGGCCTGTGCATATGACCTGAAAATCCGAGCAACCCGAGTGACCCGACCCAACTCGATATGGCATTTGACAAGTTACTAATAATCGGTTCACCGATTCGATAAAAGCAATAGGTTTGAGTTTCGGTGTAAACCGATCAATAAAAGAAACTTAAACCACTACCTAATTACTGAGAAGGGTCTACTGGGCATGGGGTCCACTTTTTAGAAAATTAATTGAACAATTAAAGAAAGAATGACCATAATAATTGCGAGGGAGAGAAGGAGATTGACGGATGTAGATACAAAGAATCGGTGAGAGGGACATTGGCACAAAATCTGTTCTTCTTCGGCAGAGAAAAAATAAAACCAAGTAAAAAAATCATCAGAAAAAACTAGCTCACTTTTTTAGAGTTGCAACCCAAAAGCCTTCAAGGGAGAAAATATGTTATGATTCTAACTCTCTGTATCAGAATGATGATGGAATGTAATGTGATATTGGTAGTGAAACGAATAAGAACAGAATAATGATAGATGTAAATGACGAATGGCATGAAAATGATAGGGGATCTTCGAGGGTCCCTAAACCTCCAAAAGTACGTTCTTACAATGCTTTTCAGATAAAACAAAATAGCATCCCTCTTTCATCCTTATAGCCACGGATGTCAGAGAATACAAATTATCAGTAATTGATTTTATTCTATTCCTATCTTCATGCAGCAGGTGTGTGTCTAACGGAATCAACAAGTCAGCAGCCTCTCCACTTCACTAAACGACGCCTCATTGCTCTCCCCTTTAAACGCAGCACTTGATCAACTCAAAACGCAACCTTACTCTTATTTTCGAAACGACACCGTACTCCCTGGTCATACGACATCGTACCCACTTCCCTTATACTTCACTTGTAACGCACGAACTCAGCACTTCTCTTCTCTCGTATGATGTTCTGCCGATTGAACCCTTACTCCACCAAAATGCCCAAATCGTTCTTCCTTCGCCATTCCCTCACGATCTGAGCTTCTAACAATCCCCTTCGCTTAAAGAACCTTGCCCACAAGGTGCGGGTAACGTTCTTGCAGTTTCCAGAGTAGCTCCCATGTACTAAGGAGCCCCGACCCACTTAACTAACACTTCGGTTACAACGCGACCTCCTAACTTTTTTAAGCGCCGATCCTCCACTTCCTCTGGCTCGGATGAGATTTCCCCTTCCTTGTCCGTGGGTGGCAGTGTTGGAAAGGGCTGGATCTGAGATCCCAGTTTCTTCTTCAGACAAGAAACGTGGAATACCGGGTGTATGCGCGACGATGCGGGAAGCTCCAAGCGATAAGCCACGGTTCCCAGCTTCTGAAGGATCTTAAATGGTCCGAAGAACCTGGGAGATAATTTTTGATTCCGACGTTTCAACACTGAGTTTTGTCGATATGGCTGCAAACGTAAGTACACCCACTCTCCAATCTCGAAACTTCTCTCGGTTCTTCTTTGATCTGCATAGAATTTCATACGGTTTTGAGCCCACTCAAGATTTTCCTTTAACAGCCCTTTGATCTGTTCTCTTGTTTTTAGGAACTGATCCACTGCCTCTATAGCCGAAGTACCTGGTATATATGACAATAGACGAGGGGGAGGATACCCATACAGCGCTTCGAAAGGTGAGATTTTTGTCGAAGTATGATAAGAGCTGTTGTAACTATATTCTGCCAAGGGAAGCCATTTACTCCATTGTCTCTGTTTAGTGCCTGTGTAACAACGTAAATAAGTTTCTAGACACTTATTAAGAGCCTCCGTTTGTCCATCCGACTGAGGATGATAGGCTGAGCTAAAACTCAGTGTAGATCCTTGTAATTCAAATAAACCCTTCCAAAAAGAGCTTAGAAACACGGTGTCACGGTCAGAAACTATCGATCTAGGCAGTCCGTGCAGCTTGAAAATCTGGTCCATGAATATCTGTGCCACTCCTTGAGCAGTGTAAGGGTGAGATAAAGCAAGAAAATGGCCATACTTAGTGTATCGATCCACTACCACCAATATAACACTAACTCCATTTGATAAAGGTAGACCTTCGATAAAATCTAAGGAAATATCAGACCAAGCTTGGTTGGGAATAGGTAAAGGTTGTAATAAACCTGGTGAGGCCACTGTTTCACTCTTGTTCACTTGACAAATATCACACTCCCTTATTTTCCTTTTGATGTCATTTTTCATTCCTTTCCAAAAAAATTCTCGCTTAGCACGTTGATAGGACTTTAAGAATCCTGTGTGACCTGCTTGTGGATCCACATGTAGATAATCTAGCACCTTGTTTTTAAAAGCTGAATCTGGAACTAGCACAATTCGACCCTTCTTGAGAATAATTCCTTGCTGTACAGTATATCCTTGAGGAACAGAAATATTGTACTGCAGTTTATCTAACAAATCAGCCATCTCAGCTGAAGCCTTATAACTATTTTTCAATTCTTCAATCCATTCCACTGTGGGAAAAGTTATCAAGGCTAAGCACCCATCTCCCTCTTCATTTCCTTCCATTTTCCTTGAAAGGGCATCGGCTACCTTATTGTCTTTTCCTTTTTTATACTCGATACAGAAATCAAACCCCATGAGCTTCGTGATCCACTTTTGCTATGCAACTGTACCTGCCTTCTGCTCCAACAAGAATTTTAAAGCCTGCTGGTCAGTCTTAACAACAAAAGATTGACCTAACAAGTAAGGTCTCCAACGCTGCACTGCTGTAACTAGGGCAAACAATTCTTTTTCGTAAGTGGACAGCAGCAGTGCCTTCCCTTTTAAAGCCTTACTCATGTAAGCTAAGGGTCTACCGTCTTGCATTAAAACAGCCCCAATGCCTTTCCCACTAGCATCGCACTCGATCACAAAAGATTTACTGAAATCCGGTAGTTTAAGAACCGGGGGGTGTGAGACAGCTTGTTTCAAGGCTTCAAATGCCCTGCTGGCCTCCAAGTTCCAAGGAAAAGAGTTTTTCTTCAACAAGGTGGTGAGAGGGGCAGCAATAAGTCCATAATTTCTAATGAACTTCCTGTAATATCCGGTGAGTCCTAGGAATCCTCGTAAGGCTTTCACATTCTTAGGCTCAGGCCATTCTAGCATGGCCTTAATCTTGGCTGAATCTGCCATAACCCCTTCCGCATTAATGATATGGCCTAAATAATCAACTTCAGCCACTCCAAACCGACATTTGGATTTTTTTGCATACAGACAGTGCTGTTTCAGCATCTTCAACACTTCTTTCAAATGGTTTACATGCTCTTCTCTTGATCTACTGTATACCAAGATATCGTCAAAGAATACAAGTACAAATTTCCTCAAAAAAGGTTTGAATATATCGTTCATTAACCCTTGAAAGGTGGCTGGAGTGTTAGTAAGACCAAAAGGCATTACTAAAAACTCGTAATGGCCGTCATGGGTCCGAAAGGCTGTTTTAGGAATGTCACTAGGCACTACCCTCACTTGATGATAACCCGATCTTAAATCCAGCTTAGAAAAAATTACCGCCCCAAAGAGCTCATCTAATAATTCATCTATAACTGGAATTATTAGATGAGCTCTTTGATGATAACCTGGCTCTGATACCAATTGTTATGATTCTAACTCTCTGTATCAGAATGATGATGGAATGTAATGTGATATTGGTAGTGAAACGAATAAGAACAGAATAATGATAGATGTAAATGACGAATGGCATGAAAATGATAGGGGATCTTCGAGGGTCCCTAAACCTCCAAAAGTACGTTCGTATAATGCTTTTCAGATAAAACAAAATAGCATCCCTCTTTCATCCTTATAGCCACGGATGTCAGAGAATACAAATTATCAGTAACTGATTTTATTCTATTCCTATCTTCATGCAGTAGGTGTGTGTCTAACGGAATCAACAAGTCAGCAGCCTCTCCACTTCACTAAACGACGCCGCATTGCTCTCCCCTTTAAACGCAGCACTTGATCAACTCAAAACGCAACCTTACTCTTATTTTGGAAACGACACCGTACTCCCTGGTCATACGACATCGTACCCACTTCCCTTATACTTCACTTGTAACGCACGAACTCAGCACTTCTCTTCTCTCGCATGATGTTCTGCCGATTGAACCCTTACTCCACCAAAATGCCCAAATCGTTCTTCCTTCGCCATTCCCTCACGATCTGAGCTTCTAACAAAATATGGAGTAGACCTTCAAGCCTGATGGTGTCCAGAGGGGCCTGGTACCTCTACTGTCTTTTTTTTTCCCTACTTCCTTGAGTCCAGTGATTTTGTTTGTTTGCTGGCTTTCTGATTTCATTTATTATAGATCTGTTGTTGGAGGAGGATTTGTTTGGGGCTTTCTGTGTTGGGGGATTTGTTATAGATCTCGTTGTTGTTGCAGGATTTGTGGGGGCTTTTTGGGTTTTCATTTGTTAGGGTATTTATTGTCATCGATACATTTTTTTTTGTCTATAGATCTCGTGTTTGGTCGATGAGAGTTTTAAAAAATAACATAATTTATTGGCTGAATGTTCTAAAAAATGTATAAGCTTGATTTATATTGCAACTTGCTTTTCTTGGTTGGATTGGGAATTTTCATCCGTAGAAAATGGGTACAAACAAGGTCCTCTGCCGATGAAGAAGAAATAGCAGTATTTTTTTTTTAAGCGGAGGTCGGGTCATACGGGTTTGACCGGATATTGTTTCGATGGGTCGGTTCGGATCAGGTTGGGACCTTAAATATTTATTTTCGGATTGGTTCGGGTACAAACCTGTTATTTTCAGCTCGGGTAGCGGGCCTAATAATGGCATGCGGTCCTTCCATGAGCAATGGGATATGCACCTACAGATTTAGTTAATTACGAAACTCACGGCAGGGACATGAGGATTACCACAAAAGTAAGCTAGCTTTTAGTGGATTGACGTGATCTTGAGAATCTGAGATGGCATATCATGTTCTGAATATTAGGGTGCGGCTCAACATGATAGTAATATATTTAGTTTCAGGGTATTCTCGATTTTGATTGTGTTTATTTGTTGAATCAAACTTAACTCATTTCAAACTAATTATTGATGAGATTCCATTTTTTAACTTTCCATAAAAAAATTAAACTCTTATCAGTTTACTTCATACATTTCAATCTAAAAAGTTAAACTTAAGCCTCAACTTAAAAAAGTTAAACTCATATCAATGAGACTCAGAAAATGTTACTATTCACAACTCAACTCAATTTAACTCATCTCAACATCTAAATGTAACCAACAAACTTGGTTTGAATAGTGTGAGTTGAGTTGAGATAAGATGAGATCAAAGTTAAAAGTTGAATAAAATATTATTTTTTATTTTGAGATTTAAAGAAGTTGAAATGTTTATTGTATTTTGTTTGTAAGTTTAGAAAATTTTTAATAATCAAATGAGATGAGATGAATTGAAATATTTTCACCATCCAAATAAGACCTAAACCAAGAAACAACCCATAGACGCGACACGTACAAGAACCAAGTTATGAAGGTGAAAGATCACGTAATCATTAACCTTAATTAATTAGGATATAACAATATCTATTAATTAATTTTATAAAAGTCTAACTAAAATTATAAGAATTTTTTGAGTTACAAAAAAAATTCTATTTTTATAAACACATAAATCCATATATACCAATCTATAAATTTATAATTTTTATGACTATAGCATTTATCAAATTATAATAACACCATTAATCATTGCTCTTAATTATTTAGTAACACAGCACTTTTAACCATATATAATTACCAATTACGACCAAATATAAATGACTGTTAGGTGGGGGGACTACACTATTTTCAAAGAGGCTTGACTTCTAAAAGAAACCACATGGAGCTAGCAGTAGGCCGTACTAACAACTAATTAATACAACAACGTATACGCATTTGCGTAATTTACAGCTTCACTTTTTTTCCTTGTATAAACATGAGGTAATTTGTTAGGTATAAACCGTTTAGTGTATCAAATTGTATATTAATATTTATATAATTTTTTTATTATAAAAATAAATAAAAAAATACCTTATATTTAATATTAGTGTACAATTTAATACACAAAATCGCTTATAAGAAGATTTTTCCAAACATGAGACGCATTAATTGAGGCAAGAATCTCACAAAACCTCATGGCATCAATTTTGGCCCAGAAATTTTTCTTCACAATAAAAAAACAGAAACATGTACACAACTTGGGGGCGTAAAATACAGATCCATTTGCATACAGATATTTCCTTCTGTCATAAATTTTTCTTGGGAAGCAAACCGAATATTATCACCTGAATCTAGATCTACCAACATTACTAGACGTAGATGTAACATCGGACTTAGCACCAAGTCTAGACTTAGGTTCTATAAATTGTTTTGGATTAATATATACTAAAAGTTCACTTAAATTTTAACGAATAATTTTTAGATTAGGCAATAAGTTTAAAATTTATTTTACAGATTATGGATTTTTATTGAGGTAGCTAAGTTAGTTAAAATCATTAAATATCTTTTTTGGTTTGGATAGGATCTTGGTATGGGTCGAGAAGTTGATAGAATTGGTATTTTTCTTTCAAGGATTAGACGTGATCCAAATGCTTGTTATGGGCTAAGAAACCCAAGCCCGTGATATGTTCTGTAGACTCCACGACTTGCACGGTTTCACGCCGTTTCCCTCTTCATGCACATCTCTCCTTCCTATTTTCACTAGAATTTTATCTGTTTCCTATATATATATATATATATATATATATATATCTTTACACATTCATCAACACTTGTCTTGCCTCTCAAACACACGATCACTCAGTGGTTTTCTTTCTCTATCCTAAGGTACCATATTTTCTTTACTCATGAAGAGTCTCAACCAAGGCCACAGTAGCCATCTTTGCTCCTCAACCCCCACGTTCTTCATCCTCAACCAAAAGCTAGAGTAATCGCTTCATTTGTTTTCTCCATCTCCTCTCAGTTTCTCACTGCCGCCTCACCACCTTGTGTTAGCCCACCTCCCAGCCCACGCGAAGTCGTAGCCACCCACACACGGGGCATCACCACTGCAAGCCATCAGCCTGTTGTCCCCTATTTTAACCCTTGAAAATAGAGCAACAGCCCAGTGCTCTTTTCGTTCAAAGCCAACACACGGTGCCAGCAATCCACGTCATTACCACCAGCACAAAAAGACTTCGACAGACACTCCACCCCACTCTAAGTCTACCGTGTCCCTCTTAGTAAGCTAGCACCCTCTCCGTTTCTCTCTCTCTCTGTCTCTCTCGGCTTACTCTCTCTCTTCATCGTCTCTCTCTATCTCTCATCGCTCTCTCTCTCTCTCTCTCTCTCTCTCTCTCTCTCTCTCTCAGTGACCTTCAGCCTCCCTCAACACCATCTTCCACTCGCCCACGCCACCGCTTGTTGCTCCTCTCGGTAAGTCCCAGACGTACCACCCTCTACTAGTTCGGTTTTGGATTCCAAAATAGGAAGAGGTTATTTTGTCCCGTGTAGTTGAACATAAAATTTTCCTATGAAAGTACGATTATGCCATATGAGTTTTACAAGCCAAGTTTTGAATTTCTATATTTTTCATGTTGGGCGTGAAATTATCGTGGGCCTCAGTTGGGTTGTAGAAAGTAAGTATTATATTTTTAAGGGGGCCCAGTCTCACTTGCTATAGTACAAAATTTTTACAGAAATATTTTAGAATTAATTTATAAATCGAAAGTGTTAATTGATATCGAGGTAATTTAGGAAGTGATTATATTTTAGGGTTATAAGAGTTGTAGATAGTTTTTGTAAGGAAAATTAGGGTACTTAGTATTTCAAGCTTAAGCATCGATATACGTGTTTGATTGGAAATTTATGGGAGTACGTGACTATTTTATAGATGACGATTGATTTTTGTTGAGTACTGCTGTGGAGAAATTCTGAAAGATTCAGAAGTTCAAGTAAGTGGGATTCTTATGCTAAATTTTGCATAAAATAAAATGATCTGTGATTGATTTTTTTTAAATATGCTTGCTTTGTTATGAAAAGAAAATTGAAATAATTTTAGTTATTTCTTCTGCATTACTCATGAAATATGTATAAGAATAAAGTATTTTCTAGTATGACTGGTGCAGACATGAGCTATTTTGAAATTTTGTTTTTGAACTGTGCAAAAGAGAGTGAATATGAAATTTTGTGCATAAATTATGTTTTTGTGATCTGATTCTGTTATGTTCTTAAGATGTTCTGTACTCTGATATGATACGATGTGATTTCTAAAAACCTCAATCGTGATATTCTGTTTTTGTTTATATTCTGTTTTGACCTTACCACAGGTGTAAAACTGTGGACTCTATTCGGGTTTGTACCAACTTTCCTATGTGCGGTTGGCCGCTGCAGTTTGCACAGCCCTACCACAGGGTGAAACATGGTCTTTGTTATGATATGATAAGATAAGATGTGATGTGATGTTTCACTTATACTATGCCAAATGAATTTTGAATAAAATATTTTCGAACTTTAGTTCTAATATTTTTGATAATATGTTTTGTGTGATACCCCGTATTCACATGTATTTTGACTAAGTAAATTATTGTATTTATTAAGATTATAAGTTTTCTTGCTTTAAACTTTAGATAATTTACGTTATATTATTTTAAGATTTTTAATTGTTAATTCAATGTGTTTTCTTGTTATTAATTATTGTTCATTATTTAAATTGCTATTTATTTTAAATTAGTTTATTGTTGGATTTAATTATTTTATTTTCATTTGAGCACTACGTTTAAATTATTTTATTTAACTTACTGTTTTGAAATCATTTTCGTTGGATTATTTATGTGACCCAAAATGTGAGTTTTGGACCTCATTTCTTTCTCTCACTTTTTATTTTTCCTTTTTTCTTTTCCTATTTTTCTTTTCTTTTTTCCCTCATTTTCTTTTCTCCTCTCTCTCCCTTCTCTCCCGCGCGCGAGCCCCTCTCTTTCTCCCCTTCCGTGCGCCATCCACCATGCGTCGCCGTGCGCCTCCCGTGTGCATCACCGCCCCTCTGACCGGCGACCTCACCCTTCGGTGTTTAGCCCCTCTCGCGCTGCTGTGAGCCCTCACGCACGGCTTCAAGCCGCAACACCTCTTGTGTTCGCGCGCCGCCATTGGCCACCATTTCTTCACCACACCACCGGCTACCCCCCAGCTACCTAACCCACCCATCCTCAGCTCCGATCCGCTACCGATAAAGTCCATCCAACTCCATATTCGTTTTGGGCTTTTTGGACTTCAACCGCCCTCTACGCCACCACCCACGGCCAACCACCACCACCATTAGCTTCACCGATATCCCTAACCCCTTCCCTAGTAATCTCAAGTCTTTGTTTGTCCCCGTTCAAAATCTTGCATTTTGAGACTTACGGTCGTAGTGCATTTTGCACTGTTTTGTTGCTCTGCCGCCACTTCTAGCACCTCCATGATCCTTCGAAAAGTAAATTATAGATCTGTATGTATTTTCCCAAAGAACTTTCGTGATTTAAATGTATTTTTGCACTAACTCATTTTTATTGTGATCTAGTTGGTTGTGTTGGACTGAGTCCGAGGAGTAAGGGGTCGGATGGATTGGAGGATAGAGTTGTTTGTGTGACTTGATTATATTGTGATTTGTTGGTTGTTGGATATTGTGTCGTTTCATGTATATTGCATATTTGCACGCATGTTCATGTTTATAACTGAAAACTGGGTTTTCGCATAATTGCATACATATTCATATATATACTTGAAAAACTAGATTTTCATGTGAGAAATGATTTTGAATATGTTTGAAATGATTGGATTGACTGGTTTGAGAGAAATGAAAAGAGACTGTAGGGATGATGGTAGAGTCCCGCCAGCGATACTCGCCTGCGGTGCACGCGGTATGGATGGTATGGTGGTATAGTCCCGTCTGTGATTCCTGCCTACGGTGCACGCGGTAGGGATGGTGGTAAGCTGGGATGGTGGTATAGCCCCGCCTGTGATTCCTGCCTACAGTGCTCTGATAAGTACTTCTTGCATGAAAATGAATTGTAGGGATGGTGGTAAGCAGAGATGGTGGTACAGTCCCGCCTGTGATTCCCTCCTACAATGTCCGATAAATCTTTATGTTGTCGATTTATGATTTAATGGTTACGAGCACATTTTCTGGAAAAATGACGGATATTATTCATAGCGTGTTTTTTGTCAAATCAGGTTTTTGACATGCGTTGGAAAATAATCATTTTCAAGGAAAATGAAGTTTTGGGGTCTTTGTTGGTTGCATTAATGCATTTTTATCTTGTGGGTTGTTTGGATTATTACTTACCTGTGGTACCATTTTATGGTATCGTAGATTTTGATGCAGATGAGGACGACGAGCCTTAGGCTTTGGCTCCGTTGGAGGAGTGATCTGGGTTTGCTCTCGTGTATCGAGATTTGTTTTATCACTCGTTTATGTATTTTCCCTTTGTAATATATTTTGGGATAACTGTATAACTTTTTAAAGGGAATTTATTTTGGATATTTATATTTAAATTTCTGATACTTAGTTGACTTACTTAAATTAACTGCTGCGACTTTTGTTGTGCACTTTTGCATGTTGCACACACTTGAGCACTTATCGTTGGGATACGTGACCCTTGTTGTCATCATCCCAACGTCATGATTTCTGTGTTTCCATACGCAGGAGTCGGGGCGTCACATTCTAGCTCTGCATTTTAAAAATAAAAAGTGTTTTGTTCTGCATTACAGTAGATCAAAGCAACAAAAAGGCTAATACTCAAAAAAGAAAAGCCACTTTGGTCGTCCCAGGATATAATACCCAGCTCCTTCTTCTTACGTACGCTTCTCCCCTTTGACGTATGTTTCGTCTTGATGACGTAAGCAAATCCCGAAGGCAGAAATTTTGTGATCATCTGCCCATCCTCCTAGCGACTGCGAGTCACGTTATGCGTGTCGAACCACAATGGCGTGTCTCTTAAGATATTAGGTGACTTCTAAAGTACGTCCAGTGTTTTAAATATACTGAAAATAGTTATATGAGATATTTCCAGTACCGTTGTGTTAAACTTGTTTTTAAATAAGACAATTATAATATTTTGAAGAGCTCCAAAATATTATAATTGTCGGAGATCATTTTGATATTAATTATTAAAATGATTCCAGTTATTTAAAATATTAAGGAATTTAAATTATGTTGAAAGCTTTTATTAATTAAATGGTTTAATCCATTTAAATATGTTAAGTGAGACTTCGTCATTTATTAATGATGAAGAAATATTATTTTATAAACTAAAGTTAGTTTAAAATAATATTTACCTTAATTCCTCTAAGTGCTTTTAATTAAGTTAACATTTACGCATCTTCAAATCAGTATTTTAATTCCTCGTCGTTGGATCGTTGTGTAGATCCCCAGACGAAGGGACTGGGTTAAATACCCAGACCCCCTCCCTTTCCCTTTCATTTCCCCGTAACCCTCTCCCTCCTCCCTCTCTCATTCGGCGTACGTAGTACGCATCTCCTCCACGCCGAAGCTTCCAACGCACAACCCGGCGCCGCCGTGCGTCACCAGGCCACACTGCCAGCACCATCGGCTGCTCCTCACGCCGGCGAGCTCAACCATGGCAGCTCCTCCCCCTCACGCTCCCTCTTCCTCTCCGTTGGAAGCGCAAGGCTCGTATGGGCTTGGTGCGTCTAGCGCCGCCGTGCGCCGCCCAACAGCTCCACCACCATCGACCTCTTCCCACGCCGGCGACCCCTCACCGGCAAAGTCAGCCCCTCCCATGTAGCCACCTTCTCTCCACCGCACACACGCACGCACGAAACCCATTTATGGGTTTCGCACAGCTTCAAGGCCACCGAAGGCCTCTAGCGCCGCCGTGCGCAGCACCCACGGCCACCATGGACCTCCTTTCCCCTTCCCTTTCCTCCACTTGACCCGAGGCCAGAAGCTCTCCCCCACCGCACGGGTTCTTCCCTCTCTCATGCACGGGTTGCACGCCATGCACCACCGTGCACCGCCACCCACGGCTGGTAACCACCACAAAGCCAACCCAACCTTCCACGGCCCCGATCTGCCACCCACGAGAGCACACTCTCTCTCACTCTCCCACGGCTTCTCCTCCACGGAATGGCCACTGTGAGCCACCGTGGTGCCACCTCGACGCCACCACGAGATCCACCGCACCTCCCTTAGCTGAGCCCTAGGTCCAAGCCACCACTTTATGTGGTGGGTAATCACTGCACGTGATGGACAATCATTGCGCGTGATTGACTGGCATTGCACACGGCTAGAGCCGCCGTGTTATGCCCCTCACCGCCATCACAAGGCCATCACGAGCCCTTCCAAGACCACACCTAGCTATCCAAACGCAAACAGTTAACGTACATGGGTCAGCCACCACGTACGACACTGTCGACATCATCGGCTATGATGGTCAACGAGCAACGCACGGGTTATCCCGTCGATGTTATAACTCTCTATCCCTCGTTAATTACGTTAGATATTGATTAGTTGACTAGGTTGTGGATTGTGATGTTAGTATTAATGGAGTTGTGGCATTGTGATGTGGAGTTGTGTGATGAAGTGTTAGGCATTCTTTGTAATGAAGTGTTGGGCTTATCTGTGTTGTATGGAGGTGCATTGTGCCGTGTAGTGTGCTGTGAAGTGTTGTGGACTGTGCTGTAATTATGCAGTGGTTGTGCTCTGCAGTGTAGTTGTGGGGGCATGTGTTGTATGGATGGCGTGGCGTTGTGTGGAATGGGAAGAGCACACGCTGGGTGTACTTTGTATGTGGCGTAATGTGAGACAAGGAGAGTATATGTAAAATATACCCTCATGGCATATGGTAGAACGAGATGAGTGCACGAAGAAGTGTACTCTGTGGGTAGTGCGTGTAAAAGGAGTACATGTGGAATGTACTCCATGTGGTGGATTGATGCACCGTATGGCATGTATGCCAAAATGGTGATGTGACGTGGTGTATGTGGAATGGGAAGAGTACACGCTGAGTGTACTCTGTGTGGGGTATGATATATGAAGGGGATATATGTGGAATGTACTCCGTATGGCGGGTATGCCATAGTGGTGATGGAGCGTATGTGGGGAGTACATGTGAAGTGTACTCTATGTGGTGGACGATGCATCATATGGCGTGTATGCCATAGTGGTGATGTGTCGTAAGTGCATGGAATATACACGGAGTGTATTCCATGTGATGGAGTGACGCACCATATGGCGGGTATGCCGTAGTGGTGATATGTCGTAAGTGCGTGGAATATACGCGGAGTGTATTCCATGTGATGGAGTGACGCACCATACGGCGGGTATGCCATAGTGGTGATGTGAAGTAACGTGCATGGAATATATGCAGAGTGTATTCCATGTAGTGGAGTGACACATCATACGGCGGATATGCCATAGTGGTGATGTGTCGTAACGTGTATGAAATATACACGGAGCGTATTCCATGTAGTGGAGTGACACATCATATGACGGATATGCCATAGTGGTGATGTGACGTAACGTGCATGGAATATATGCAGAGTGTATTCCATGTAGTGGAGTGACGCATCATATGGCAAATATGCCATAGTGGTGATGTGGCGTAATGCATGTGGATGGAGTACACAAGGAATGTACTCCATGTGATATAGTGATGCACTATATGACGGGTATACCATAGTGGTGATGGAGCGTATGTGGGGAGTACAAGTGGAATGTACTTCATGTGATGGTGAGATGCACCATGTGGCGGATATGCCCTAATGGTGATGTGGCGTGGTATGTATGAAGGGAGTATATGTGGAGTGTACTCCACATGGCAGCGACATTCCGTGTGGCGTGTCGTAGAGATAAGGATAGTTATGTGATTGATGGGCGTGGAACATGATGGATAGTGTCGAGAAATGTGGAACAATATCCCAGTAGTGGAACAAGTGTAAGAGTACGCAGCGGAAGCATGACTGGGCAACGTCAAGAAGTGACGTGGTTATTGAAAGTCATGCTTATGATGGGTGAAGTGTTAAAGTGTAGGAATGACGTAACGAGAACGTGACAAGATGCCACGTTGTGTCGAGAGTACATGAGGAACCATACTCGTGATGAATTAGGAAGTTATGTACCAGAGTGTTGGGTAACGTGACAAGGTCACGGTGTAGCTTGGGAGCAGTCTCGAGGTGTATAATGTGGCATAAGACATGGTTATGATTGGAGTCTTGTCGTGTTAAGTGTTGGGATGAACTGTCAAAGGGACGGATAGCATGAGGAGCCATGCTAGCAGGGTTAAGAGAAGGTTGGTATCGGAGTATGACCCTTGTCCCTCGAAGCTGGTGATCAACGTCTTATATATGTTGATCTTAGGTGATAAGGGGTAGAGTACATGTGTAGTCTGGTTAGACACATGTGCCGGATGGATTCACTATATGTAATGGGTAATCTATCTTGAGTATAGTTACACGGCGCTTAAGCTTCAGAGTTGGCTTAGAGCCGTATGGCTTGTCTGGATGGGAATGAGGATTTGTATGGGCTAAAATGCATGAAGAAAGTGACGGGTGTATTGTCTAAGGATGGGATGCGTGACTTAGTTGGTTTGAGTCATGCGTCGGAATGAGGTTAATGAGAAGAATGAGACAGAGGCCTTAGTGTCTTAATCCTAAGGTGAATCATGAGTTCATTTTAGTGGATGAGGACTCGAGGCAAGACCTGAGTTGGAAGATGGGGTGACCGTAATGGGTCCCCGAAGGTTTTAACTTAGTAAGGAACACGAGATAAAAGGAGAGTGTTCCCAGTATAGTGTAGTTCTATTTATAGTTTAAGTTGCTTAGCATTACATAGAGAATGACGTTAAGGTTATGTGTATGCATGTAGGTTGCCATCTGACAAGCATGAATGGACTGAATGACATGCAAGTAGCATGGAGTCCAGGTAAGTGTTACGTTCATACTCTTCTAGAGTTTTCAAATATACAAGAAACGCTTTTTCTTTAAGATGCTCACAAAAAGAAACTAAAGACGTTTTAAGAAAGAAAATGCTAATTGTTAAAAGGTATAAGTATGTACGGCCCCTCCTTGACAGCCTCTTTTTACGCATTTGAATGGATGACTATACGCTGTATCTATTGTATGTATTTTCTAAGAAAATCCATAAACTGAAGAAGATGCATGAAGGGCATGACAACAGATGCTTTTGTGGATCTTACGAACCGACGCTCTCATGTGCGCCACGAGGTGACTCTCGTTGATGCCATGAGAGACGACGTTCAAAGGTGACGCTTATGGATGCCACGAAAGCCGACGTTTAAGCCCATGTATGTTCTCAAATGAAGTTTTTCAAGAACGAACTGTTAAAGAAAAGATAGAACTGAAATGAACTGAAACACAAAAAGACGATTTTTGGGCTTACGCTCCAAACAATGGTTATCCACGAAAAGAAATGTTTTCTCATGAAAAGGATCGATGAATGAAAGAATGAACTGAATGAAAGCTCTAGCTCTTTCGAGCTGACATGAACGAATGAATGAAAAGCAAATGAAGAAATGAAAGCATGAATGTATGAAGATACGTAACAGCCACATAACTGAAAGGAAAGGGTACCAATGAATGGGCAGATTGCAATGCTGGGTAAATAGTACTGGAAGTGCACCCAGTGCTGCCCCTTATGAAAAGGGATTCCCCACCCGTGGCCACGGGCGGAATCCGAGTCCAAAGGAAGACCACTAACCCCAAACACAGGGGGCGTAACAGTGTGTACTGGCCTATGGAAGTGATAAGAACGAATGGATGTATGCACGCATGTACGAATGCACGAATCTTTAAGAAATGAAGGCACTGACGGGGGACACGTTTTTAAAGAAAGGAAAGTCTTTTGAAAGAAAAGCCCCGTCCAGTGACGTTTTCAAAAGAACGCATATAAACATGCACGAACTCTTGCAGAAATGAAGGCACTGACGGGAGAAACGTTTTACGAAAAGGAAGCCCATGTTTAAAAGAGAAAAACCCCGTCCAGTGAAGTTTTCAAATGAATGCACGTATGCACGCACGTAATAGTATGTACGAATGATGAATGCATGATTGAAAACCTATGTTGTTATATTTTAACTGTATGAAGTAATGTTTACGAGTCTTCGACTCATTTTAGTTTTTATACATGTCCCTCCCCCTCACAGGAACTGCACGATCAGGACGGACACGGCTCATGGGGAAGAGCACGGAAGTCTAGGCACGAGTTTTAAACGTACGAGAGGCCCTTTTTATTTCAAGATTTATGTTTTCTGCTGTAAACCTCTTTTATGATAAAACCACATTTTAAATTATGAACGTGGAGTCTTGCACCCTGGGTATGCAAGTGAAAAGTTTTAAATCGGACGGTAATTCCTGTCGTCCTTTTTATAAAAATATTTTGGAAAAAGTCCCACCACAAGGACGGACGTTACCCAGGACCTCTTTTTCTTCTTGGGCAGAAAGGAGTCTGGGATCAAGAAGTACTCTATATGCTTCCTCTCTTGAGCTCAGAATACGAGGAGAGTATCAAGACTTTACGTACAACACCTTGAGAGCAGGGTTTGCTCAGGACGTGCGTGATTTAGGTTGGCCTAAAGAATCTCACTAGCCGTGACTGATCCCGTAATCTCTTCTATGTGGCCGTTTAAATGGACGATGTGGATCGACTCTAGGGCTCCACAGGGAAGCACACAAACCAAGCAACACCTTAGACTGTAACCCATCGGCCAATATGTATATATGGATCAAATTCTCTCTCATGTATAAAAGTTTTGAAACTCTTTTCCGACTCTCTTGGTTCAATATGAATGTGACCAAAAGGTCATGAACAAAAATGGGTTATAAAGGATCAACAGCCCGCGTACTCATTCATACGATGAAAGTAGAATTTATTATTATTATATATATATCATGATCTTCGTGATTATTATTATTCATTAAAGTAATGGGGTTTGCTCAATGAATGCAGTAGTAAATGACAAGGCAAGTGGTATATAATGCCGCGTGTTCTTTTTTATATAATTTTAGGGGTTGAAGGAGACCAACAGGATGAACATTTTCTACTTTATTCCTCTAAGTATCACATTCTCAAATGTATTGTTTGACCTCTTTCTTCAACCCAAACCAAATAAAAATCATGTCTAGCACACTATAGAGACTTCTGAAAGCCCAAGTGTCCAGCACTAGAAGAAGCATGGATGAAATCCAAAATCTTTGCCTTAAGCTCATGGCCATTAGGAACATATATCCTACCCTTCTTAAACAAGAGACCATGTCTAAGAGAGAAGGCAGAAGTAGAAGGCAATCAATCCAGCAATGACTTGAGCTGCTGTTGGGCCACATTCATCAGAAAATTCCACCCTGAATAATGTATCAACAACTCTATTATCCAATCCTTCCTTAAAATCAATGGAAAACTCATAACCAATCAACTTTGAGATCCATTTTTGTTGAGCAGCTGTTCTCACCTTTTCTTCCAAAATGTATTTTAAACTATGGTGATCTGTTCTGACAACAAATGCAGTCCTAACCAAAGAAGGGCGCCACTTCTTTACATCTATAACCAAAGCCAATAACTCCTTTTCAAATGTGGAAAGGAGTAAGTTCTTCGCCTTCAATGCCTGACTTAAAAAAGCTATAGGTTATTGGTTTTGCATCAACACTGCACCCACACCCACTCCACAAGCATCACACTCAATGATTAGTTTTTGTGAAAATTCAAGTAAGGCTAATACTGGAGGACTCGTTATAGCCTTCTTCAACTGTTCAAATGCTTATGCTGCAAATCAATGGAAAGCTTCGTTCTTCAATAAAGAAGTCAAAGGGGCTGCTATATGACCATAACTCCTGATAAACTTTCTGTAGTAACCAGTTAGCCCCAAAAAACCGCTCAAAGACTTCACATTTTTGGGAGTAGGCCAAGTTAGCATAGCTGATAACTTCTTTGGATCAACCCTAACACCATGCTTAGAAATCAATTGGCCCAAGTATTCAATTTCAGTGCAAGCAAAATGACATTTTGACTACTTTGCAAACAAGAGGTTCTTCTCCAAAAGTTTCCAACACAGTTGCTAAATGAGACAAACGAGATTGCTAGTCCTTACTATACACCAGAATATCATCAAAGAAAACAATGACAAAGTGTCTCAAAAATGCCTGAACTGATCATTCGTGAGTAACTGAAATGTGGAGGGAGCATTAGTGAGTCTAAATGGCATAACAAGGAACTCATAATGTCCTTCATGTCTTCTAAAAGTTGTTTTATGAACATCTACAACTTTCATTCTAATTTGATAGTAGCCTGATCTGAGGTCTAATTTGGAAAATACAATAGAACCAAATAGCTCATCTAAAAGTTCATCCACAACTGGAATAGGGTACTTATCTTTATGGTGATATAATTCAGAACCCTGTAATCCATGCATATGCTCTATGACACATCGGACTTTCTAACCAGCAAAACTGGAGATAAAAATGGGGACTAACTTTGTCTAATCACTCCAGACTGTAGCAACTCAGCAACTATCCTTTCAATTTCTTTCTTTTGAAAGTATGTTTACCTATAAGGTCGAACACTGACTGGCATTGACTCTTCTTTAACCAGAATTTGATGATCCTTAGATTCTGTGGAGGCAACCCTTTAGGTTCCTCAAAAACCTTGTTATACTTCTTTAAAAGTTCAGAAACTTCCTCTGCCAGAACAGGTTGAGGTAAACTATTTTCAAAAGATAACAATTGCAACCACACTCTTTTATTGCCCACTTTAGGAATGGATGAAAGCTCCTTGTTATCCACCAAATCAGTGGCATGCATAAGACCATGAAGACACATCTGCCTTCCACCATAAGAAAAACTCATTTTTAAGGACACAAAATCCCAAAGCACAGGGCCCAAGGGCAGTAGCCATTGAATGCCCAATACTACATCACATCCTCCCAATTCTAAGGCAAAGAAATAAACTGAAAATATAGTGCCTTGTATTATAACCCCAACCCATGAAATTGTGCCTGTACTAGTCAACAATTCACCATTGGCCACCCTCACATGAATAGTTTTTTTTGTTACTATAGACAAATTGCAACGAGATACAAGTGCAGTATCCACAAAATTGTGGGTACTGCCAGTGTCAATCAAAATGACCACTTTTTTCATATTAATATGCCCCACTACTCACATGGTCTTAGGATTTGGTGCACCAATCATGACTTGTAAGGAAATAGAGGCAATATCAGCCACCATCTCTGATTCTCCTCCATAGCATCATAAAAAATAACCTCACCCTCCACTTCTTCATTCTAGGCTACTAAAAAGCTCCATGCCTTCCATTAAGTAGAGCCTAGGTTTGGCACATTTATGGCCTGGTTGCCACTTATCATCACAAAAATAACAAAGTCATTTCTTTCTCATTTCCTGCATCTGAACCTCATAAAGTTTTTGATAGGGAAGTTTTGATGTCGGTAAGGACTTGGGTGTGCCCAAAATGGATCCCATAGGACCATTGCTAGAACCAGATCCCTCAACAGAACTCTAGTGTGAATCGACAAAAACCACCTTTCCACGACTTTTTTGTACACCAAATATATTGCTCTTGGATTTTTGACATCCTCAATGGCAATCTAATGTCATCCCACAAACCACTCAAAAAATAACTTAATTTGTTTCTCTCTGACACACCTTTAATTCTATTGACAACAATTCAAACTCTGATTTATAAGCTGTTATAGAACTGACCTAACTTAATCATGTTAAAGTCTCCATTGGATCATCATAAACAGATGATCCAAATCGTATTTGCACTGCTCTAGCAAACTCTTCCCACGAATGGAAAGCTTCAGCATCACTCGCATCTTGAAACAAGATCAAAGCCTCCTCATCCATGTGAAAAGAGGCGAAGAAAATTCTCTGACCAGAAGGGACTTGATGATAAAGAAAATAATGATTTGCCCTATAAATCCATGCAGAAGGATTTTTTCCCCCAAACCTTGGAAAATCCAATTTAATGCCTTTATGAAAACCTTGATCACCAAACTCTCGATGCTGCACTTCAGTCACGACTTCATTAACCTTACCATTAGGACACTCCTCTTAAAAGTTCTGAGGTAATTGAACATGGCCATCAAAACTACTAGCATAAAGTCTTGAGATCTGTTGCAGTAATTCAAAAAACCTTTTGTCCTGAGTCTCCCTGTCATTCCGAGCTGCTTCCTGTTGCTGAATCAAGATTGCGATTGTATCTTCTAACTGCATCTGTTGCCTTTCCTATTATTGCCTCAAATGCGTAACGACATCCACCACTTGAGCATAGGATCGCGTACCTTCTGCCATGGCACACTGACAACTGATACCAATTGTAATGAGCCCTTGTAATCTGAATATTTCGAGGTAGTTAACCTCCAAGAATGAAGACCTAGTTAAGGGAAAGAGAGGAGAATTCAAGAAGAGAAAAGGAGTGAATTGGAAGGAAATGTAACTAAATTTCAGAGTTGGTTCTGCCTAGCTCATATTTTCCTTTTTATAGCAATGTATTAAACACACCATATTGTCTTTGAATACTAACATTCCTAGCTTATAACAACAATGTTTCAGTAAATCACTTACTAACTCAGACCACACCGTATTGCTTTATTCATTTCCTCACTAACCCACACTACTCTTAACGACAACGTTTCACCCACATATCAAATAACAGACTAATATTATACTGATAGAATAACGACCCTTCTTCACTTTTTATTTCAACATCTGCTTCCTTCACTGCTACCAACTTCTCCTTCCAGTTCTTTTGCTTTCCATTTCCTTTATGCTCGTAACAAAGCATAAGAAAAAATGAAAGGTAAAGAAAAGAAAACTCCTCCTAAACCCACAAGCATTCCCTATAAGTGATTTTCAGAATGACCAAAAGTATGAACAAAGTATCATACTACATTCTTTAGCCCTGCTAGGCGACGCCGCACACGGGATCTGTGTCTACGACCCTTACGTGAACATTGATTTTACTAAGGACAAATAACATACCTAAGAAAGAAGGGAAAAGCTCAAAATCGGTCAGGTGTACAACTATTTTCACACCAGCCAATAGGATTGCAACATGTATGAAATGTATTTTTCTTCCAATGGTTCTTACCTCACGGAATTAACTCTATCCCTCTCCTCTCTCTCCTCCCGATTCTCTGCTCTTCCTCTCCCCTCCCCTCCTGATTCTCCTCTCCCATAGAGCGATTCTTTGAAAGTTCTTTGTTTGTTGCAAGTTTCTGGGAGATAAAAGAAACTAGTGGAGATAAGCTGTTCTTTATTGATCCATTCAACTTTAGGGAAGAAATCTGCGGTGGTTCCACCATCACAAAAATGGCTGACATTAAATGGTAAATATTATTTTTTTTACTAATTAAAGTTGATTTGTTTTTGGAGCTATATTGAACAGAAAGGTACATTCTAATTTTAAGAAAGAAGAAAGGATGGGTATTTTTGTAACATACTGACCACGAGGGTCCGGAGAGTTAACTCATATAACCTGATAACCAACTCCAACAATCCTAATGTATTTCCAAATCCAAGAATTTATACTTCCAAAACTTCAAATCAACGTAAATACTTCAAATTAATAATCATCTCACATATCAAATCCTCAATCCAACAACTCAAATGAAAATATCAACACTTCTTCAAGTCCCAAATAACAAACTATAATAAAATAAAATTTACATAAGTCTCCATAAACCGTCTAAATCCATAGAAATCAACTTAATAAGTAAGTAACATCCAACAGCAATACTAATACTGCGAGATCCCCAATATCTATTCACAGATAATTTTGTCCACAACCTCTAATACTGATTCTCAGCTGAACCATCAATGTCATATGAAAATATTATGAAGATTAAGGGGTGAGTTATCAACAACTCAGCAAGCAGAGAACATATACTAGTATGTAAATATGAGCATTTATAACGTTCGGTATGCAAACAAAATATTTACTTTCAGAAATGCATAAACAAAACTTGGTACAAAAACATTAGAGCGAAATTTCCAGAAAGACAAACTTATTCCCAAAAAGAAAATCCATTGGCATATCCAAACTAAAACATTATAATCATATCATCTCTTAGCATCACATCGGAACAAATACCATGTTTAACCCCCGTGGTAGGGTTATAAACCACTATTATACCCGTGGCTGGGCCGTATACCATGTTTCACCCCCGTAGTAGGGTTATAAACCACCATTATACCCGTGGCTAGGCCTTAACAGAAAATAGAACAGATATCATCGGAATCAGATCACATTCATATACAGAATCAGAACTTCATGCCAGGTTTTCAGATGACACATCATATCAAAACAAAATACTGAATAGCTTTAGATCACTTCACATGTTCGAAATAAACAGAATCAAAATATTTTCATTTATTCATAACAAAACTTTTAGATTTTCATATTCGCTCTTTTGCATAGTTAAGAAACAAAATGCACAAAATTTGCTCATGTCTACACCAGTCATGACAGAAAATGCTTTCTCTTATATAAAATTTATGCATATGCAAAATAAACATCTGAGGTCGTTCTCAGATTTCTTTTAAAAAACAAACATGGTTATTTTCAAAGCCAACCTCATTTCATTTCTTTTATGCAAAACTAGTATATGAACCCCACTTACCTGACTTCCTTGTATTATCTACACTTCGAGTCGGAACTCTAGTAGTAACACTGTAATGCCCGAACCAAGTCAAATAGCGTTACAAAATTTTGGGTTTAGTTAAAATCGTTGGGTTCATTAATAATTTTTTTGAAGAGAGTTTAGGTCTAAGTATATTTATTTTATGTTATTTTATTTTATTTGCTTTTCTCTTTAGACTTAAGAACTGGTCCTTGAAAGCACCCAGAGCACGTTGCACCCGTTTGCCATTTTCATGCATTCCCTTTTCATCCCCTTCATCTAGGTTTTCCTTTTACTATTTATATCTCCTATTTATACATACTTATACGGTTATCATCTCAACCCTAGTTTATTTATCGCTGCTCTTCCTCTTCACGCTCTTAGCCTTCCATACTCATCTAAACCTCCACCCGCAACCTCAGTGCAAACCACAATCTTTTCTCAGAAAAACACCAAACCGAAGGGCTCGGTTTGCTTCCAGTAAACGCCACCCCAAAGCTAATTCACGTGCAGCGACCCGCCAAGCACCGTTCGCGCCAGTACCATAGCCTCTCTCGGTCCACCACTTCAGCCGTGTGCCACCACCCACTTTACGCAAACCACCACCCCAGTTTATACTTTCAAAAAGCAGAACATCATACACCTATTTTCTCAATCGAAACAGAGAGTCCTTGCCCTGGACAACCACACCTCGCGAACCACCAAGGTGTCGCCACCGCGGAAGAGCCACCCACACGCACAGCCATTCCAGCCCGAAAATCCCTGTTTTAACTGTCCAAAACAGAGCAACATTCAGCCGCTGCAATCCCTCCCCACCAAGAGCTTCACCGCGCTGTGCCTCCCCAGAAACTGCCGGCGAGAACTTCCCATCACCCCGGTCCGCCGCACGCCGCCTCAGCTCCCCGGTAAGCTCACCATTTCTAGCTGGTTGGTTCTTCCCACTCGGTATCCACCTCACTTTTCCCTCACCGTGTGCCTCTCTCACTCGTCTCCCTCTCATGCTCTCGCAGCCAGTGACCAAGCGCCGCCCCCCTTTCGCCGTAGCCAACCACTAGCTCCACGTCGTCGTGCCCCCACCTCTCTGTAAGCGTTTCGGCAGCACTATGTGGAGTTTTTCTTTTCTCGCGTATATATATATATATATATATATATATATATATATATATATATGTGGATGTGTACGTAACTTACGTTAACTTAATAGTGGGAAATATTATTGCCTTTTTATGTTATGTTTAGGATGTTAGCTTAATTAAGTTTATGTTATGTACTTTGGTTTTGAAATCATGAGTATATTGTGTGGGTTGTAAAGTATTTTTATTTAGGCGGAGACGTGTGGTTTTATTTTGTTGAGTGGGTATTTTTTCAAGGGGCTAATATTTTATTGGAATGGTTAGTAAGTAGACTGATAAGTAACACTTGAAAGAATAATTTAAAAATATTCTTTTAAAATATCTTTTAAAAAGATATTTTTGTTTTATTATTATTTAAATAAAAGTATGAGTTTCTACTTATAATGATTTTGTTATAGTTATGTTATTTTGCATTATAAATTGTAGTAAGATCTCTATCGTAAATAAGTTAGAATTAAATGTTTTAGTCGAAGTTGGATATTGATGAGTTTAGAAAGTGATGTTAGTATTTTAAGAATAATGAGAATTTTGGGTTTGAGGAATTAAAAATGGATTATTTTAGAAGTTGTAGGCTTGAATATCGGAATACGAGATTGATTGAAAATTTATGAAAATTTACATGATTATCTTATAGGAGACGATTAATTTTTGTTCGGCATTGTTGAGGAAATTTTCAAAAGCTAAGAAGTTCATGTAAGCGAGGTTCCTATGCTAGATTTGCATAAAAATAAAATGGACTGTGGTTGATTTTTGAAAATAAACATGTTTTGTTATGAAAATATATTTGAACTATCTCATTTATTTGTTTCGGCATAACTCATGAGATTCTGTTTAAGAATAAAGTATTTTCTGGCATGACTGGTGTAGACATGAGCTATTTTGTATTTTGCTTCTAAACTCTGAAAAAGAGAGCGAATATGAAAGTTTGTGCATAAAATAATGTTTTGTGATTTCTGAAAACTCTGTTCTGTTATGAAGATGGTCTGTACTCTGATATGATATGCTTTCTGAAAACTCTGTTCTGTTCTGAAGGTGTTCTGTATTCTGATATGATGTGATTTCTGAAAACTTTTGGCATGACATTCTGAATTGGGATGTGGTTTGTGGATGGTGACCTATTTGACCTACCACGGGTGCTAATAGTGGCTTCTGTTTGGGTTGGTACCAACTGTTCTGTTTCTGGTGCACCCACTTTGGAAACAAAGTGGTTTTCTGGTGGTCTTTCCTGTGGGCACACTCGGGGCTCCAAGAATAAATAAGGGGAAGATTCACATTCTGTTTCTGCTCGGTTAGCTACCGGGGTTTGCACAACCCTACCACGGGGGTTAAACATGGCCTCTGATGCGATATGATACTCTGGTACGATGGTGGTCAGTTATGCTATGCCAAAAGAATTTGAATAAGAATATTTTTTTGAACTTTCGCTCCGATATTTTTATAACATGTTCTGACCCTGCATTCTGAAAATAAAGTGTTTTGTTCTGCATTCTGAAATCTATAAATGCTCATGTTTGCATACTAGTAAATGTTCTCTGCTTACTGAGTTGTTGATAACTCACCCCTTATCTCCACAATGTGATTCAGATAATTTTGACGCAACAGCTGAGAATCAGGAATAGGGAATACTTGCAAGTTTTGTGTGTCATAGAAGACTAAGTGCCTTAGGGTACAATGACTTTTGGAGAGTCTTTTGGTAGCGTTGATATTTTATGTGACTTTGGTATGTTGAATAATAAATATTTCTAGTCTTTGTGGAAAAGTTTATGTATATCAATGAGACACCACTGATGTGCCCTTATGTAGGAACATGGATATTAGTGTTGAACGAATAGGTTAATATGTTATGGAGTCTCTGGTTTATTTTAAAAGTATTATTTGGAAATAATTTTTAGGTGATATGAGTTAACTCTCCGGACCCTCGGGGACGGGGTGTTACAAACACCACATAAACAAAACATATACCCAACATTTAATAAACCAATCTAGTAAGCTACTATTTATTGAGTAATAATTCAAAACAGCCCCTTTTAACTCAATAACTATCATAAAATTAAACCCGAACAGTCTCCTCCTCAAACCATTAGCATTTAAAACCCCATCACCGCCACTAAAATCTCCACGCAACAGCCCAAAACAACTCATATAGCTTACCTCTTGGTTTAATCAAAGACAATCAACCACGAAAACACAACTCCACCCTTGATCACTGCTATTCCCCACCAGCCATGTAATTAAAATTCCACACCAACACCATATCAACAACACCTTATCCACATTTCACAACCAACCATGTAATTTCTAAATAAATAAAAAAAACTACCTTCACTATACAATCAAGACATAAAAGCTTCAGATTAGGAATAGAAAATATAGATCATAATATTAAGTATATAAGTAAAATGATACTATCACTATGGATTAACTTAAATTCTCGAGTTTAGTACGACGAAAACGAAAGCAAACGGACACTGCCTAATGATTATAACAATGCCCTGCGACACAATGACAGTCTTACTTGTGATTTATACTTGCAGTTAACGAACATCACTCTCAAAAGTTTCGGAAGAGCATTACCTAATAGAGTTACCAATGGCTTCGCACAACCTCGACTCGAAGCATCTCACTGTAAATTAAGCCCAAAATAAAATTCACAGCAATCTCTAGTGAAAGAAATAGTGGTCTGCGCAAAGAAGGATGGAGGGGTCTGAATGTGTACACGGCAAACCCAAAACAGAGTGGGTGTGTGCGTGAAAAAAACCAAAGAAAAATAGAGTGAAAGAGGGTCTGTGTGTGTGCAATTGCAGAGGGTAGAACAACAATTTAAGAGTGAAATCAATGAGTGGGAGAGATAGCTACCGAACAGAAATATAAACACTCCAAAGAAAGGATTTTGACGACGGCACCAAGGTTTTCGTGACTCATGAAAATGCATTGTGGAAGGCAGCCAACGACGTCGGGATTTGACGACTCACGGAGGAAACTTGCAGCACTTGCAAAGGAACAAATGGAAACTTGCGTAAGAGGGAGAAACTGAGAAAACTGTAGGAACATGGGGAGCAAGTGCACATGATGGAGGTAATTTCGAAAACTAGAGCAACTGGGAAGGAAAAGAGAAAAAGAAAAAGAAGAAAGGAAAAGAAAACTATCGAGAAAGAAGGAAATTAAAAGGGGTAGGGGACTTACCAAAAACGACGTCGTTTACTGGGGTCCTCCGGCTGGGCTTCATCTCGACCTGGGCCTTGAGCCCGTGTGTTACAATTTTTGTATGAATAGGATCAAACTAGTAAGTTCCAAGATCCGGATTTCTTTCCAGGGAAGTACTTTTCCAACTGCAGAATTTATTTTAGAAGCTCAAATTCATCACTGGCAATGGATTTAATCTTTTATTTCAGTACATTGAAAGATAGATTATGTGATGCTGTACTTGATTGCAAGTGAACAACCACTTGTAATAGCCTGAGGCGGGTTCTTGGGGTTGTTTCCTGAGTCGAGCTCATTTGCGAATCAAATGGCAAAGCCTTTCTAATATTAGGCTTGATAATTCAACCAATATAGCACTTGTATATCCAAAGGGGCAAAAGACCTACGATGTAAATGGAAAGCAAGTTCATGGGTGGTTTGCTCTGGATTACACAATCGATCCTTTCATCTCATGAGAAGGCAATGAGACTTATGGGTATCAATTACCTTTCATCTCCTGAGATCGGTTTCTTGAAGAGCATGAATGGGAAATCAGCTTTAGAAAGGCAAGCCTAATGATAACCCCCTTTCAATTATTCTGCAGCTCGACAATGTGAAATCGGCCGATTCAGGTGCTTTAAGTTCCAACATAGTTCGACGTATTTGATCTTCAGGCTGTGAATATTTGATCTACTGCATGCTGTTCTATTCTCAATGTAGCTGAAATCTGCACGTGGCGGCTATTTAATGGCTGGTGTAAATCAACATTACACACCCATCCGGCTCCAAGTGCCACTCAAGAAAGAAACTCATTGCAAAATGACATCATTATGCAGGGGTGCCTATTTTTAAGTTAGGAGTGTATTATCGTGAGTAAAATGATAGGGTCACCTAGTAAATTAGGAATTGTACAATAGTGTAATTTTTTTAAAGCATTTTTTATGTTTTTTTTAAATAAAAAAATAAAAATATAATATTAAAATTTAAACAAACACAAAATTTTATATAAAAAAAAAAAGAGATTTGCTACACAACCTCCACCACACTCCACACTCCGCACTCCACACTCCACACTTTTTTTAAATTTTTAATATTTTTTTTAAAAAAATTTTTGAATTTATTCTTTTTAAATTATTTCAAATTTTTTATTCATTATTCATATAATAAATATTTAATCGGTTCCTATCATTTCCTATGATCATAATCCCCGATTATCTGCTCCGATTGTCATGCACAGGCCTCCACTTCCTCATCTCTCTTTAAAAGGGGCACACCACAACACAAAGCATTCCCTTCGAGTTGAAGGCTTTCCATTTTCACTTTCACTCTCTCTGTTTGCAAGTCTGTTGTGGTGTTGCAAGAAGTGATCAGATTGAAGAAAGAGGATGTGTGTAATGAACCTTCATATAATGCAAGAAGAGTAATGTAAGAAGAACAATAGAATAGAATCACAGGATTCCTTCACTGATAAGGGGCGTTTTCGAGGAACACCCAACCTCCATGAACAGACGTCCAATTCTTACAATTTTCCACTCCCCATAACAATTCCACTACCTCGTCCTTTTCTAGGATCTATGTCAGAGAAAATAACAAAATTAGCCAATCAATGGCTTACAGGTGTAAAACTGATAATTGTAAAGCATGTGCATAAACGTAAATAGACACATGAAAATAATAGCATTTCCTTCTTCACGGACGTTTCTAACAGCTTCATCAAACGCAACGTTCTGTCTTCCTCCCTGGGCCTGGCCCATGTGAATTCCCTTCTGGCCCGAACTCATCTCCTTCTGGGCCTCACCTCTACGGCTTCATAACAACCCACCCCACTTAGAGAACCTGGCCCACCAGGTGGGGGTACTCCTCCTGAAGCCCCTTCAATCCCTCCCACGAGCTGTCTTCCTCAACGGTCCCGACCCATTTCACCAACACCTCCGTGTGAGGGCAATTCCCTTGGCGAACCATACGGCGACCTAGCACGGCTTCCGGCTCAGGCCTTACTTCTCCGAGTTCGTTGACAGGAGGCAACGACGGCAGAGGGCTGATCTGCTCCCCGAGCTTGCGTTTGAGACAGGACACGTGGAAGACTGGATGCACCCTTGAGTCCGGTGGCAGCTCCAAACGGTAAGCAACCGTGCCCAGGCGTTGCGCCACCCGAAAAGGGGCCATAAAACCTGGGGGACAGTTAGTGGTTGTGCCTAGTTGCCACCGACCTCTGCCTGTAGGGCTGCAATCTAAGGTAAACCCACTGACCGACTTCAAATTCCCTTTCCGTTCTGTGTAGATCCGCATATTTCTTCATCCTTTGCTGAGCAAAGTTAAGATTTTCCTTAAGGATGTGTTTGATCTGTTCCCACATCTTGAGTAGTTGATCGACAGAGTCATTAGAAGTGATACCCGAGACATAGGTTGTAAGTTTGGGGGGCTGATACCCATACAGAGCCTCGAAAGGGGACATCTTTGCAGAGATGTGGTATGAAGTGTTATACCACCACTCTGCCGAAGTTAACCACTGCACCCACTGTTTAGGTTTGGCCCATGTAAAACACCTGAGATATCCCTCTACTGCCTTGTTCAAAGCCTCGATTTGACCATCACTCTGTGGATGGTAAGCCGAGCTGTAGTTCAGTGATGTTCCCTGTAGTGCAAACAGATTTTTCCAAAAGGCACTTAAAAAAATAGGATCTCTGTCCGAAGTGATGGCCCTTGGAAACCCATGTAGTTTAAAGACCTCTTTGAGAAAGATTTGAGCTACATCAGTGGCTGTATATGGGTGCGACAGGCTCATGAAATGGCCATATTTAGTGAGCCTGTCAATGACCACCAAAATGACATTAGCTCCTTTAGATGAGGGAAGACCCTCCACAAAATCCAGAGAAATTTCCTGCCAAGCTTGCTCAGGAATGGTCAGTGGTTGTAAGAGACCTGCATGATAAATATTTTCTGTTTTGTTGACCTGACACACATCACAGGACTTGATCAAGCTCTTAATGTCTTTTTTCATGCCATGCCAAAAAAAATCTCTCTTGGCTCGTTGGTAGGTCTTAAGAAACACTGAGTGACCCGCAGCTAGATCACTGTGTATAAACTGCAAAACCTTCGCCTTAAACTCTGAATTAGGGGCTATGACCAGCCTCCCCTTCTTAAGCAGCAGCCCCTACTGCATGGTATAACCTTTAGGAACTGGTTGGTGAGCCTGAAGTTTCTGCATTAAGTCCAACATCTCAGGTGCAGCGCTGTAGCTTTGTTTTTGTTCTCCAATCCAATCAGCCTTTGGAAAGGAGATGACTGCTAATAAACCATGTTCTTCCACCACATGCTCAAGCTTTCGAGATAAGGCATCTGCCACTTTATTCTCCCGGCCCTTTTTGAATTCGATTGTGAAATCATAGCCCATTAGCTTAGTAACTCACTTCTGTTGGGCTGTTGTCCCCACTTTCTGCTCTAACAGAAACTTTAAGGCTTGTTGGTCAGTTTTGACCACAAAAGCCTGGCCCAACAAATATGTTCTCCACTTTTGCACTGCAGTGACCAGTGCCAACAACTCCTTTTCATACGTGGAGAGTGCCAATGCCTTACCCTTCAAGGCTTTGCTGAAAAAACAGATTGGTTGCCCCTTGCATGAGCACTGCCCCTATGCCACATCCACTCGCATCACACTCAATTGTGAATGCCTGGGTAAAGTCAGGAAGCTTAAGAACTGGTGGCTGTGAAACTGCAGCTTTAAGTTGCTGAAAAGCTACAGTAGCCTCGGGGGACCAAGAAAATGAATCTTTTTTAAGAAGAGCAGTGAGGGGTGCAGCTATGAGGCCATAGTTTTTTATGAATTTTCTATAATACTCGGGTAATCCCAAGAACCCCCGTAGTGCTTTTATATTGGTAGAAGTTGGTCAATCTAACATAGAAGAAACTTTATTAGGGTTTGCCTTAACCCCCTCCCGTGACACTATGTGGCCCAAATAATCCACTTCCGGCACCCCAAAGGTGCACTTTGACAACTTAGCAAAAAGTTGGTTGGTGGCAAGAACTTCTAGCACTTGTTTAAGGTGGCTCAAGTGGTCCTTTAAGCATTGGCTATAAACCAAGATATCGTAAAAAAAAACCAAAACAAACCTTCTTAAAAAAGGTTTAAACAGCTCATTCATCAAGCCTTGGAACGTGGCTGGTGCGTTTGTGAGCCCAAATGGCATCACCAAAAACTCATAATGGCCTTCGTGGGTGCGAAAGGCCGTTTTGGAAACATCCTCAGGTGCCACCCTGATTTGGTGGTACCCGGACCTTAGATCCAATTTGGAAAAGATAACCGAGCCATGTAACTCATCCAAAAGTTCATCAATAACTGGGATAGGGAATTTATCTCTAATGGTTTCTTGGTTGAGTGCCCTGTAGTCAATACATAGTCGCCAACTACCATCTGCCTTGCGGACCAAGAGAACAGGTGACGAAAAAAGGCTGGAACTGGGCCTAATCATCCCAGATTTTAACAATTCTACCACCATTTTTTCTATTTCAGTTTTTTGATAGAAGGGGTATCGATATGGTCTGGTTGAAATGGGAGCTGTACCCTCCTTTAAAATAATTTTATGGTCTTGGGTTCTCTCTGGAGGGAGCCCAACAGGTTCCTCAAAAATCCCCCCAAACTGTCTCAACAGTGCATCAATCTTCCCATTTACAGGTCTAGGAGGCTTGCTGTCCAATTGTGGTAAAAGTTCCATGGCTTTAAGTTGAATGAAAACCCCTTTAGAACCCTTAGTAGAGTTCAGTTTCACTTTACTGCCCTCTTCAAAAGAGGAGTTGCCCAGTGGTAACCCCAACAATTTGATATGTTTCCCCTTCCACTGAAAATGCATAATAAGCTTGGAAAAATTCCAATTAATGCAGCCCAAGGTCTCTAACCACTGGATGCCTAAAACAGCATCACAACCCCCAACGTTAACAAATAAAAAGGGGTAATGAATTGATTACCTTGCAATTTAATGGAGGTGTTGGAGCAGAACCCTTCACTGGTAATTGAGTCTCCATTTGCAACTTTCACATTCAGCTGTTTGGTATGATCTACTTGCAATTTGGCCCTTCGCGCAATCGAGGGATCGAGGAAGTTATAGGTGCTTCCGGAATCCACTAAGATTACCACACTTTCTCCTCCAATAAAACCACATAAGCGCATTGTTTTTGGAGATGGAGCTCCTGTGATGGCATTTAAGGAGATCTCCATTTGTTTCTCAACCTTATCTCCCATTGTAACGTCTGTTGTCTCGTGTGTGTCAAAAAAAACTTCCTCTCCTTTTTCATCGGTATTTTCCTCCCAACCATGAAGCACATAGAGTTTAGGCAACTTACAAACATGTGAGGGGTTCCATTTGTCATCACAGTGATAGCAAAGACCCTTTTTCTTCTTCTCATCAATCTGGGTAGATGAAAGCTGTTTGATGGGCCTAAATATCCGCTGCCCTTGCCCAGGCTGCCCGTGAACTGTAGGAAAACTCAGGTGAGTGCTTGGCATGGAACTTGAGCTAGAGAACCCTGATTTCTCACTCCACCCTTTTACTGATTTTTTTGAGCTGGTCAGATATTCCTCCTGAATATTTGCTAGCCCAAAGGTAGCAGTAAGGTTTAATGGGTTGAACATCCGTACGGGAAGACGGATATCATCCTTCAGCCCACTAAGAAAGCAACTAAGTTTGTGAGCCTCAGGCAGATTCCAAAGTCTGTTGGAAAGTGCCTCAAATTGGACCTTGTACTGAGATACAATAGTGACTTGCTTGAGCCTAGTAAGTGCCTCCATAGGGTCATCATAAGAGGATGGTCCAAAGCGTAATAACAAGGTTCTAGTGAAGATCTCCCAATTATTAAATTGGTTTGATTCTGCTGCATCTTGATACCAAATCAAGGCATCTCCCTCCATATGGTAGTAGGCCATGAGCAATTTCTGGGCAGGTGGGGTTTGATAATAGTCAAAATAATGGTTGGCTTTAAATACCCAAGCAGCTGGGTTCTTACCATCACAATAAGGAAAATCCATTTTAATACCTCTATGGAAATCTCGGCGCATCTCATTTTGTTCTCTGTCATGGTGCAGGTTGAGGTCACGGTGAGCCACTTGGGCAGCAGAATTTGTCACTAAGGTTCGGACCATTTCTGTGAACTGGGTCAGATCCTCACGCATTGCATGAAGCCTCTCCTCTTGAGCATCCTGGCGTGAGGTGATTTCCTGGTGTTTGGAATGGGTATTATCAGCCATGAGGTGTGAATGGAAGGTTTTATGGAGATTTCTGGGTTGGTGTGTGGCTAGTGTAGGAAGGAAATTTTCTGGGTTGGTGTTTGGCTAGTGTGGGAAGGTTATTTCCTGGGTTGGTGTGTGGCTAGTGTAGGAAGGAAATTTTCTGGTTACAGGATTGGAGACTTGATACCACTTATAATGAACCTTCATATAATGCAAGAAGAGTAATGTAAGAAGAACAATAGAATAGAATCACAGGATTCCTTCACTGATAAGGGGCGTTTTCGAGGAACACCCAACCTCCATGAACAGACGTCCAATTCTTACAATTTTCCACTCCCCATAACAATTCCACTACCTCGTCCTTTTCTAGGATCTATGTCAGAGAAAATAACAAACTCAGCCAATCAATGGCTTACAGGTGTAAAACTGATAATTGTAAAGCAAGTGCATAAACATAAATAGACACATGAAAATAACAGCATTTCCTTCTTCACGGACGTTTCTAACAGCTTCATCAAAGGCAGCGTTCTGTCTTCCTCCCTGGGCCTGGCCCATGTGAATTCCCTTGTGGCCCGAACTCATCTCCTTCTGGGCCTCACCTCTACTGCTTCATAACAATGTGACAGAGTGAAATTGATGGCAGGAGTGAAAAACCCACTAACGGAAAGCTAGTTTGAGAGAGAAAAATATTCTAATCTTTCGTTTGGTACATGTTGATTTCGATGGGTGTTTTTTTTCCGTTGGGAGTAGTAAAACCAATTATGCCATTCCTTTCAGAAAGACCAGATGATAAAAAATTAAAATACAGTTCTTTTGTTTATAAATGGCAGTAATCTTGTCCATGCAGTATGTTCTGAACGGAAGATAGGGAACCCTTGTTTTGATTTCTAATCATTTTCTCTTAGTGCCCATAAATGGAAGCTACAGAAATCTAGGAGGCTTTTCAATTTATCAGAAACAGCTTCTTTTTCTGTTTTGTTTCTTTTTGTTTCTGGTTTTTATTGATGGAGCTAAGGGCATCTCAGTTGTGTTTTTCTAGGAAAAAATAGAGCTTGTTCTTCCACCTTCGAAGCTCCAAGGTTGGGTTTGAGATTGTCACCGGTAGCAACTCATGGTTGATTCTGGATAATATTTACTCTAATAATTACAGGTATGCTGGCAATTGTATATCTTTGATATGTTCTCTGCATCACTTTCTTTGCAAATTCATTGTCTATCGCCTGAAACTAATAAATTTTTGTTCCTGTTAGACACTGCAAATAAACATTATTTTCTTGAGGACTATCTGAGAAGAGGGAGTTATGCTGAGAAGTAGATCCAGAGCAATGGCCAGCTAGCAAGCAATCTTTAATGGCTGCAGATCACAGCTCTCAACCATCTCCCACCCAAAAACGCACCAAACCCGTAGCATTTTTATTTGGTTGTCCCAGATTTAGAACTTTCAAAGCAAAGGGTCTCTCCGAGACTCTAACTGTGGTGAGTCCAACCTCAATTCTTGACACCATACCATTCTGTTCTCTTGGAAACCCATTCACATATGACAGAAGCCAACCCATATCCGCAAAATCTTCCACAGAAAGCAAACACTCATGGGGGGCAAAGGACTCAAAAGGCATTGGCCTTGCTCTTGTAGATACTCTACATGATGGAAGTATGGAAGAGAATTCTTTTAAACCCAGCAGTGGAAAGGTGATATTTGGTACAAAGCTTAGAGTTCAAATCCCTCCTCCCCTGCCACCTTCTACACCATCTCCAACCGAGTCTCCAAAATCTCCGGCTGATTTCGGAATCAAAACCCGGAATTTCAAATTATCAGAATTTGGGTCTCCAAGTTCTGGCATCCAGACTAAGGATTCTCCACGAGTTGTCACCGTTAGTCTCTCTGTGAGTGAGATGGAGCTTTCTGAGGATTATACATGTGTCATATGTCGTGGGCCTTTTCCAAGAACCACTCATATATTTGATGACTGCATCGTGGAGACCTACTATTCTTTACCGGGTGAGCCAAGCTCTTCCTTGGAGAACTTCCTAAGTTTCTGCTTCACTTGCAAGAAGACTCTTGAACAGACTGAAGACATTTACATCTACAGGTATATATGATCCATTTCCTTCTTTTAAATTTACAGCAAGGTATGGTTCTCCCTTGCTTGTAAGGCCTCATTTCTGCTATGCATTGGTAATTTGTGTAACTCCAAATTTGGTGATGGGATAATTAATTGAGAAAATTGACGAGATAGATTTTTTACAAAAGAACTCCCTTTTGATTTCCTTGAATTCACCAACTGTATACTGCGCTGAAATGGGTTCTTCTATATTTCCTATGACTTAAAGCCTGTATTTTTGCCTCCGACATATGCAGGGGTGAGAAAGCTTTTTGCAGTCATAAATGCCGCCACCAAGAGATGCTCTTAGACGGAGTGGAGAATCCTGACTTTGATCATCCCCATGAAGAATTCTCTTGATAAGCAGCAGTCTTTCCTCCTCCACAGCTCAAAAAGGCTGCGTTTTCAGAAGGATATCGTCACTTTTCCCAATCTTGATTATCGTCCATTGAAGATGATTTAAGGGACAAAAATTGTCAAATCGGGGTGGTTTTTGGTATCTTTCCTTTTTCATTTCTTTTTCTTCTCGTGGGCCTTTAGTTTTTGGACTGTTATTTGCTTTTAATAAATGTTTTAATTATAAGGAGATTCAACAAAAATAAATTTATAAGCTATATGTCTTGATGTACGGATGCTATTGTAAAATTATTTTTATTATAAATAGATCTAACATATTATATAAAACTATATCAATTAGTAAATTTACTTTTATAAGATATCTTTATAGTTATAGTACTTTTCATTATTTTTTAACCTCTCCCGTGCATATAGAGATAAAGAGAGCCGAGGTTGGGATATTGTAGGCTTTTCCCACGGTTTTTTGGCTTGCAGTAGAATATCTCATTGAAAACTTGGGGCTATGTATTCCCATTCATCACGACATTATTATACATGGGGACCAATTCTTTCAGGCATGAAGATTCTCTCCCATTGGGTGACTTATCCTCTCTGCTCGTCCCCATTTTTGTCCTTGTAGTAGGTTTTGTTCAAAGTCCCAAGTATCATTATGTTGTTTCTGATCTAAAACCGACCTTTTCAAGGGAATAGGTCCAAAACTTGTTTGTCTTTTCTCTATACCAGTACTTCATGGCCCCATCATTTGAATATAATTAAGCAACTGGGTAGTAGTTAAGAACTTTGATACATATTGCAGAGAGTCAAAAGTATCACATCCTAGAAAGTTTTCGTTTTTTTCTTCAACAGTATATCAACCTGCTGACCTTACCAGCTTACCCACATCAACCTCCCCCTCTTCAGCCCCTATAAGATTCCGGAGGGAAGAGGATCGAAGACTTGGAGGTGTTTTATTAACTTGCTTTAGCAAACACCATGATCAGTTTGTTAATCATAAGCTGACAGTTTTTTTTTTTTTTTTTTGGTGGGGGGAGGGGAATTTCATGTAACACCCGGATCCAAGATTGGAATAGTTGGACTGTGATTTTTTATTTGGAGATCTATGCTGTTTATTTATTTATTTTTTCTCCCCGCTTGTTTTTTGTTTATTTTTTTGTTTTCGTTTCCTTCTCTTTCCATTGATAGTATTCCTTTCACACGGCTCATTTTCCGTCGCCCACAGCATGCATGCACATACACGGCTTACCTTTCCTTCCGCACACACGTCTCATTTATCTCTAGGGTTTTAGCACTATATTTATAGAAACATGTTTTACTACTGCCCGAACACATGCCGCCGCACGCAATACTCCACACCACGCACGCCTCTCTTGCAAATTCTCCCTCTGCTCCTCCCTAGGGTTTTTCTTTTGTTTCTCTATAATTATTTACGTTACACTTCTCACGCCCACTGCACAATCCTCCCCGCAAGTAAACAGCGACCACGTTTCCTCCGCAAGCAACCCTTTTCCACCGTAAACGACCATCGCCCAGGGCCCAAAGCATCACCATAGCCACGTTTCCTCCTCACTGTGAGACCTTCCCCTCAGTGCAGTCGTGCAACACCCAGTCACTGGACAAGCCCGTAGCGCAACACGGGTTGAATCACCTTGACGCCGCTACACTGCCACACGAACTCACAGACAGCAGCTCCTCCTTGCAAGCAACGCACCACCCTCCAAGTCGTCCTCGCCGCCACGGAACGCCAACCACCGTCGCCCAGCCGTTGAGGAGGAACACACGGCATACTCTGTTTTTCCAGTCCCGAAACAGAGCAGTATTTGCTCAAGCCGTTCCATTGAGTTCCTCCTCTGGCCACTCCATCTCCCGGTGCCCCTCGGTTTTCCAGCCACGTTACACAACCGAAACCACCGCACGTAGCTCCCGACTAGTCGTACGCCTTCGCGCTGTCCCACGGTGAGCTCCCTCCCCTTCCACATGCCATACTCTCTCACCGTGTTTCTCTCTCTCACCGTATTGTTATCTCTCTCTCTCTGTGCTCCGCCGAGTTCACCACCTTCCACCGCACTGTCCGCCGCACGCCTGCTCTCCAGCCGCGTCGCCAGTGCCTACCCAGTCCAGCCATCGCACGCTGCCGCTTGTTTTTTTTCCCTCCGTGAGTAAGCCCCTGCCATGCACATTATTTTTCCGTAGGTTTTATTGGTTTTCAAAGAAATGAAGGAAATTACATTAGTGCCCTTTCACTAAGTGTTATATTAATGTGCTTTAAAATTCTTATTATGTATTGGTACACTCTTATATAATTATGATTACAAAAATCGTTTAAGTATTTTAATATTTTTTTAGGTAAAGTTTTATTTTAATAGTAAACATTATTGGTGTAATGTTTTTCTTTACATTTTAGATATATTTTAGTCTTTTTAATAATAGTTATGGTTTATTTTAAAATATTTTGGGATAATTATATTACTTAGTATTAAACTTCACTAGTTGTTTTCATTAGTAATTAGATCTGACTTCTAAATGTTTTAGTCATAGTATTAAATTAGCATTGGCGATTTTAGAAAAAGGATGATAAATTTTAAGGTTATGAAATTTTAGGTTGTGAGTAATTAAGTAGGTTATTTTAGAAAGTTAGGATTAAATATCGAAATAAGTGGTTGATTGGAAATTTACGGGAACTACTTGATTATTTGATAGGTGACGATTGTTAATTGTTCGACATTTTGAGGAAAATTTCTGAAAAGCTAAGAAGTCCAGGTAAGCGGGGTTCCTATGCTAGACTTTGCATTAAATAAAATGAACTGAGGTCCTTTTTGGAAAATATGCATGTTTTGTTATGAAAAGAAATGTGAACAACCTCAGTTATTTGTTCTGCATTACTCATGAGATTCTGTTTAAGAAGAAAGTATTTTCTGTCATATCTAGTGTAGACATGAGCTTACCTTTGACATTTTGTTTCTGAACTTTGAAAAAGAGAGCGAATATGAAATTTGTGCATAAATTATGTTGTGATATGATTTTGTTCTGTTCCGAAGATTTTTGGTTCTGTACCCTGTTTGGATAAGACATGATTTCTGAAAACGTTTGGCATGACTCTCTGATTCTGAGTTTGATTCTGTTTCCGCTCTGTTCAGTTACGGCCCTGTCACGGGTGATAATAGTGGCATACGGCCCAACCACGGGTTACAATAGTGGATACGGCCCAACCACGGGTTATAATAGTGGATACGGCCCAACCACGGGTAATAATAGTGGATACGGCCTTGCCACGGGTTATAGTAGCGGTCTCTGTTTTGAGTGCACACCTTGGTGACAGAGTGTTTTATGTTCTGCTTGGCTATCCGCAGATGCACAACCCTACCACGGGGGTTATACATGGCCTTTGTTCTGATATGATGTTCTGATGATGATGATGATCATTTATGTTATGCCAAAGAATATGTTTAATGAAATTACTTTCAAATCTTCGCTCTGATATTTTGATAACATGTTCTGTTTCCGTACTCTGAGAATGAAAATGTTTTGTTCTGCATTCCGATTTCTGTAAATGCTCATGTTTACACACTGGTATATGTGCTTTGCTTACTGAGTTGTTGATAACTCACCCCTTATCTCCATATATTTTTCAGATAATTTTGATGGTTCAGCTGGAGAGCAAGAGTAGAAAGTTTAGCAAGGTGTGATGATCGTAGTGGAATAAGTGTCTGAGGGTACAAATGCTTATTTTAGAGTCGTAGTTAGTAAATTGATTTATTTTTCGGGTATTTGATTTGATGAGATGAGGATGGTTTCGAGTTTTTGGAGAATTTCTAATTTATGTTATTGGGGATTTCTTTATTGTCGCCATGGAGGAATTTAGATTTTTGGTTTGATTAAGTGTATTAATAATTTATGGGATTTTCTGGAGTTTATAGTTGTGTTATTTAAGTTAATTTTAAGTATTAAGAGCTAACTCTCCGGACCTCCGGGAACGGGGCGTTACATTTCAAACCTAAGACTTCGACTTTCATTTTGGAGGCTGGGAGTTTATGTCAATCAGACTACATACCTTTGACAAGCTAACAGTTTTCTCACACAAGCTTTCTTTAAACAAATGCGTAAAAATATTGGCCAAGGTATTAGGCCTGTGCAGGAAAACTGCAGACCCGACCCAACCCGATAAACACGGGTGAAAAGTATTTTTGGGTCGAACCCGTAAAACGTCAGTTTCAACCTGCCTAAAATCACGCAAGTCACACCCTAGCTCTCTCACTACCACTATCGATTCTCATCCTTCGATTCTTGCTCCTCTTCCGTCTTCTCCTTCGATAAATTGAGATCCTGTCACCAATACCTATTGTTAGGTTAACACGAATCCGGGAGACGAATGCAGAGAAAATCAAGCGACAATTAATAAAGGGAAATCTGGTGGTTTGCCCTGAAGGAACAACATGCAGGGAACCCTTCCTTTGTTGGTTTAGTGCACTATTTGCTGAGCTAACGGATCGAATTGTCCCAATGGCTATGAATTATCGCGTTGGGTTCTTCCATGCAACCATGGCTAGGGGTTGGAAAGCACTGGACCCGATTTTCTTCTTCATGAACCCTAGGCCTATCTATGAGGTAACGTTCTTGAACCAGTTACCAATAGAAGCGACATGTTCCTCTAGGAAAAGTCCGCATGATGTTGCAAATTATGTGCAAAGGATCTTGGCTGCTACGCTATGGTTTGAGTGCACGAACTTTACTAGAAGGGTCAAGTATAGGGTGTTGGCTAGAAATGATGGACCTATGTCTTATATTTCGTCCATTGATCAGGTTAAAGAGGTGGGTGAGCATCTTCAAGCCATTTCTTAGATTCTTGCTCCTCAGTGTGATGAGTCTTTCTCCTTCGATTCTTGCTCCTCTTCCGTCTTCTCCTTGTCCTCCTTCTCTTTTGCTTCTCTATAGGCCTCTGGGACTCCAGAAACTCCATTTCAAGCGGCTCAACGATCTTGGGTTTGACAATTTCAGTAGCAAACTCACCACATTTGGGGCACATGAATGTGATCACCGAAGTTCCAGTACTCAATAATATTTTAGAAGGAAATTCGTGATTTTTGCTTCAGATCAGTCTGATATAATTTTCTTTTCCTCTTTCATTTTTTTAAAAGAAAAAATGATAACAGGTTGCCCTGGTATCGGGTCGGGTCAGACTGATATTCATCCAAGTTCGTGCAGGTCGGGCCCAAATATTAAACGGTTTGGTACGGTTGTAGCCCTACAAGGTATTGTCATCAAAGTAGGTTCTCTTGGCTAATTCATGGACTTCGCTCGTTCGCCGATATGTAAATGTAGCTGAGTAGATACGTGCAATCCTCTGTCAAATGATATACCTATACCTGAAAAAATGGGTTAAATATAAAAATAGTCTATGTTTTGTTCCGAAATCAAATTGCCTCGAGTCTTTTTATTGAAGTTGTAGTCTTTATGGTTTTAATAAAGATCATATAGGTCTGATCTATTTTCAGTAATCCTTTAGCAAACTGTTAGAAGTAGTCAACACTTAAAATAAAAATACTAGAGAGCATAAAAAGAGAAAAGAAAGACCCTAAAAAATATAAATAAAACTATGTATCTTTTAGAACCCGACCCATGTAGGGAGGGTAGGGGGAGAGCCTAGGCTACCTCGTGGTGGCTCAATCTGAATCACTTTGGACTTGGTGGCTCGACATCGATTATCATTATATTTGTTTGGAGAATAGCTTCATGAACAACCGGTTTTTTATGAAAATTAGTATACTATTATATATTGTTATAACTCAGTATTGATTAATTGGTACCGGACCCCTCATTATTGCAATCATTCTACGCAGAATTATTAGTACTACTTATGATTTTTGTTCAATTTTAAAGTAATAGAGAGTGGAAAAACTAGAAAGTTCTCTTATTATCAAGAAATGTAAAATGTGCATGATATTTCTTTGAAGTCCAGCACATAACTTAATAACAGACTAAGTCTTTGGTTCTAAATGAACACACGGTAATGTGTACAGGTGATATGTACGTATCTGAATTCATTCGATACCCTCCTCAAGATAGAGAGTAAATGAAATGAACTCTCATCTTGACGATTAAGTGTTGAAATTGTTGATGTCCAAGAGCTTTGGTGAGAACGTCAACAAGTTGATGTTGATAGGCAAGATGAAATGTCTTGATTTAGTTCCACTTGGATCTTATCCTGTCTGAAATGGCAATCTAGCCCAATGTGTTTTGTATATTCATGAAAAATTGGATTAGCAACAATTTGCAATGCAGCCTGATTATCACAAAACAATTGAGCACTTTGAGCATGAGATATACAAAAATTAGAGAGAAGAGTAAGGAGCCAAATAATTTCATAAGTAGTAGATGTCATTGAACGATATTCAACTTCAGCTGTAGAGCAAGAAACAATTGGCCGCTTCTTGGATTTCCAAGAAACTAAAGAGTCAACAAGAAAAACAAAGTAGCCGCTTGTAGACCAACGAGTGTCAGGGCAAGAAGCCCAATCTGAATCTGCAAAAATTTTAATAGTTAAGTAATTATTAGCTAGAAAAAAAGGCCATGAGGTGGGAGGTGGGGTAAGCTACTGTCAAGTGAGAATGTCAAGGCTTATCCATGTATTGGCTAACTCGATGAACTAAGTAAGAATGGTTAGTTCTTGTTATGGTGAGATATAAGAGCCTACCAATGAGCTAACGAAAAACTGTTGGATCTTCTAGTAGTTCTCCATCATCTTTGGTAAGTTTCAAGTTCTGCTCCATAGGAAAGGAAATTGGTTTAGCATCAAGGAAACCAACATCTTGGAGGATTTCAAGAGCATATTTCCTTTGACACAAGAAGATGCTTTGAGGGGATCTAGCCACTTCCAAACCAAGCAAGTATTTAAGTTGTCCTAGGTCATTGAGTATGAACTTATCATCAAGTAAAGATTTCAAATGTTCCACAGATTGTAAATCATTGGTAGCTATCAAGATGTCATCAACATAAACTAGAAGAACAATGAAAGAAGGACCTTGTGACTTAGTCAAAAGTGACTAATTAGCTTTGGGTTGTACAAAACCCATGTCAATAAAAGTATTGGAAAATTGTGAAAATCATTGGCGTGAAGCCTGCTTCAAACCATAAAGAGACTTGTTCAATTTGCAAACTTTACACTCCCCTTTGGTGTGCAAATTGGAGGTAACTTCATATATACATCTCCCAATAAATCCGCATGCAAAAATGCATTATTCATATCAAATTGAGTTAAATGCCAATTATGGACAGCAGTGATAGCAAGTAAGGTTCTATCAGTGATCATTTTAGCCACTGGTGAAAAAGTTTCATAATAGTCCAAACCTTACTTTTAGGTATAACCCTTGGCAACAAAGCTTGTTTTATATCTCTCTATGAAACCATCAACACGATATTTAACTAGGGATAAAGTAGTAATAGTCTAGGTGCTATTTTTTTCCAAGGGTGCAATCTCAGCAGATATAGCATCTCTCCAATGAGAATGCGGGACTGCTTGATGATAAAACTTAGGTTCCATGTAAGCAGTAATGGCTAATGCAAATGATTTATCACTAGAAGACAAACGAGCATAAGAGAGAATGTTAGAAATATCATACCGAGTGCCTAAAGAAATAGGATCTGCTTTAAAATTTGATGTAGAGTGTGCAATAGAAGAGTTGTAATAAAAATTCTACAAGTAACCAGGAGCCCTTCTATTTCTAGTTGATCTCCGAGGATGTATTAATAAAGAAATAATATTTTGAGGATCACTAGTATGAGAAGAATGTGGTGGAGAACTATGATTGTTGAGGGAACAGTCTCTAAGAGAAACATCAATTTATGAGAATGATGTTGAAGGCACAATAAAAGAATCTACTGTTGAAGAGTCAATAGGTAATGGGAGAGAAATGTTTGATGTTGGAGAAGAGAACTTAGACTTAGGAGGTAAGTAAGACTTAAAAGGGAAAATTTGTTCATGAAACACAACATGTCAAGAGATAAAGAAGTGATTAGTAGCAATATCTAGGAGCTTGTAGTCTTTGATACCAAAAGGATATCCAAGGAATATACGTTTATGAGCTCTAGGATCAAACTTGGTCTGAGATCTATGTAATGGTGAGTCAAAGCATGAGCAACCAAAGGTTCATAAATGGGCATAAGATGGGGAAGATTGAAACAACAACTCAATAGGAGATTTGTATTACAAGATTGGAGTTGGTAGCCTATTAATAATGTGTGTAGCCGTTAAAACAGCATCACTCCAAAATTTAAGAGGCATGTGAGACTGAAACATTAGTACTCCGGTTATATTGAGAACGTGTTGAAGTTTTCTCTCCACCACAGGATTTTGTTCTGGAGTCTCAACACAACTATATTGATGAATGACTCCTTTAGAATTTAGTAATGTGGAGAGAGAAAATTTAGTACAATGATTAGTACGAATCTTCTTTATTTTGGTATGGAAATTTTATTTGTTTATTTAGGATTCTTCTTTATTTTGACATGGAAATTTACGAATGTCTCTTAATCATTTTGAAAAAAATTTGTTTGAGAGTTGAAACTTCTTATCTACACTTAAAGTGGTAAATCCAAGTTGCACGTGTACAATCATCAACAAAAATTAAGAAAAATCTATAACCTTCAATAATGGGCATGTAGAAAGGTCCCCAAACATCACAGTGAGCAACATCAAAGAGAGATTTAGAAACATGAGTATTCCTAGAAAATGATAGTTTCCTCTGTTTGGCCAAGGGACAAGTTGTATATGGATTCAAATACAACCAAATCAAGGACATTTTTATTCAAAAAATGCATCCTTGAAATAGAAGGATGATCGAACCTATTGTGCCAAAGCTCAAACAATGAGCACTTGGAAGATGCAAACAAACAGGTGAATGCAAAGTATTATAAGAACTAGAACATCTAGTAGAAGAAATGCAAAAAGGTTTTAAAGAAGGGGAAGGAGAAGAGCTTGATTTCTGTAGTATGTAGAAACCTCCTCTTTGTCTACCCACTCCAATCAATTTTCAATGGATCAGGTCTTGGATAAAACACATGTCAGAGGAAAAAAAAAAGTGAATGATTTAGTTAGATTGCTGATAGTAATAAAGTTGAAGGTAAAAGAAGAGAGACAAAGAACATCACAAAGAATAGGATGTTCAGAAATTTGAACACTACCAACACGTGTTATAGATTCAGAATGACCATAGGGAAGTTTGACAGTGGTACTAACAATAGAAGTGATAGAAGAATAAAAATTAATGGAAGGAACCATTTGACCTGTTGCTCCCGTATCAAGGATCCAGGAAGAAAAATCAGGATTAGAAAATTCATGTTTAATAGAAGAGAACAAAATGAGCATGATTGATGAATTATGAGAAAAAGAAATATACTAGAGAGAGTAAAGAAGAGGGCACACTACAGCATTAACAACATGTGTGGGTTGAGTGGTGGGTGAATGAAGCATAGCCAAAAGTTTTTAATATTGAGTCTCAATTAAAGAAAATGGAGATGCAAATGAGGAAGAGTTGTCACTGAGAACAACTTGATTAGCCATGGACCGTTGTCGTAGTTTGGACTTGTATCTAGGTGGAAAATCGTGATCTTACAATGATTCCACAATGCTTACAAACTAGTCGTTCCTACTTAGACAGAGGCTTGGTACAAGGTGGATTATCAGACTTCGTAGCAAAAGCATGTGCTTTAATGGAAGAAAGAGAGCCAACTAAGATTTCTCTATGTTGCTCTTCTTGTAGTACAATTGAAAAACTTTTGTTAAGAGCAGGTAAATGCTCCACTAAAAAGATTTGAGCCATTGCAGAGGAAAAGGACTCATTCAATCCCATAAGGGATTGAAGAATATGCTCTTGTTGGAAATTCGAGTATGGACAGCTCCACAAGAATAAGCTGGAACTGCCTTGTAATTAATCAACTCATCCCAAAGTGCTTTCAGGCAACTGAAATAGGCACTCACAGAAACCTAACCTTGAGAAAGAGTAGAGATAGACTTCTGTAAATAGAAAATTCGTTGGCCATTCTTCTGAGAGAAACGTTCCTTTAGATTGCCCAGATTTCGTATGCAGTAGTTATGTATAGAACACTACTAGAAATATCAGTTCAAACTGAGTTAAGAATCCAAAAAATACCATATTTTGTTGTAGTGCATCCAAGAAGAGAGAAGAGGATCATTAGAATTTGCTGGTTTGATAATCGATCCATCAACGAACCCTAGCTTATTCTTGGCTTTCATAGATCTCACCCTGTGTGATAGTTGTCTCCGATTAAAAATTGTGACTAGAACAACACTAGGATTGTTGCTTGGATGAAGGAAAAATGGACTGGTAGCATCATCTGGAAAAACTTATTGAACCAGTTGAACAAGCTCCTGGGAAGCGTAAAGAAATCTAATACCATAACAGAGTGGAAAAACTAGAAAGTTCTATTATAATCAAGAAATGTAAAATGTACAGGATATTTATATTGTAGTCCAGCACATAACTTAATACTAGACTAAGCCTTCGGTTTTAAATGGACACATGGTAATATGTACAGTTGACACGTGCATTAAGACATTTGATATAGTGCAATATATTATCATTTCATTTATTTTTTTTCCTTGATGTGTAGATTTTAGCTTTGGCTAATTTTTTGTTCTTTCATACGCCTATAATTTTTGTGTTCTTTGGTGGAAGCAAGCTCAAGAAAAGAGAATACGAAGGAAGATTTCTTGAAAAATTTTGTGCTCTGGTTTATCTCATTCATTTTGTCAAGTTCAATTTAGTTTTTGTGAAATGAGTAAAATGACACTATTTGTGTAAAATCTATTTAACATTGGTATAGAGTGCATTATCAAGGAGTTGGCAATTTTTTCCCTTTAGCATAGTTTATTTGTTTCACATAGTTTGATGCAAAGAGGAGCTTGATTTTGAACTTGTTCCTCTTTTTGACAGAAGATGAGCTTGAGTTAGTTTTCTAGGTTAGGTTTGCTTATATTATTAATCAGATTTCATATACCCTTGAATTCTCATAGCTAACCCCAATTTATGATCTCGTATTGTAGAAAGTAGGGCTGCTAAACTCAATCCATGGCTAGATAAGGTAGTCTTGTCCTCCACTGTCCCTACCCTCGCTCTTGCCCCAACCACTACCCACCCATATCTGCTGAATAAGCGGGCGTATTTCACCGCATTTTTGTTAGTAATCATTTTGGGTCAGCTACAACCAATGTAATAGATCTACAAAACTCTTTTATCAACAAACATGCAAAGCCCTATCTCTTTCTCTTCCTTGATCTAACTATTTTGGCAGATAGACCCACCATAAGTTTTGTGTGTAGAGATCAACATCCCTACATAGAAGCATACGCTCTGGGTAGGGTCTTTTTGTAGAGAAGAGAATCCCATGGGTCTCCACGTGGAGAGAATCATGTGTGAGAGACTGAGAGAGGAAGAAAAAAGAAATGAAAAAAGAAAAAGAATGAAAGGAGAAGAGAGGAAAAATGGGTGCAACACTAGGTTAAATGCGAATATAGGGTTCTTTTTATTTATGGTATGTAAAGCGAGCGAGGGGGTTATAATAGGGTAGGTGGGATACCCACCCACCATCTTCCTTCTTTACTAGGGGTGAATTCGGTTTGGTCTGGTCAATCTCGTGGAGGTTTTGTGGACTGAACTGGACCTATTCGGTCTAGGATTTTCCCACCATGAACCGAACCGAATAAGCATAAGGTCCGGTCCGTTCGGTCTGGCCCAATTCTTTTTGTATTCTTTTTTTAAATAAGAGAATAAAAAAAGTTATTTAAAATACTAAATTAAAATTAATTGAATTATTAATGTAGATTATGTAACTAACTTAATAAAAAAATATTTTATATGGTCAATGATAATAAATTAAATTAAACTTATATTATTAACTTGTATAATTACTATATAATTAGTTAATTGATATTATACATTAGTTAATTGATAGAATATTAATTTGTTAATAACATATTTCAAATTTTATATTTTTAATGGTGATATGTTATATGAAAAATACATAATAAATTATACAATTATTATATAAATAATATATATATTTTAATTCGCTCCAGTCTGGTATGGTCCGGGCTGGGAAACCATAAATTAAGACCGGACCGAACCTACTCCGATCCTTTATTTCTTGGACTGGGATCGGACTGGACCAAACCGGTCGATCTAATTAGTTTCTCCGGTTCGGACAAACCGGCTAACACCCCTATTCTTTACGGGTACTAATTTTTATTTAATCTGTACCAGCGCCATTTGGCGGACCGGGCTAGTTTGGGTGACCAGTCGCATAGGCCTTGTAGAAAGTCTTGCCTAGCTCAATCAAAGTAACTCCATCAAAGTTTAGTTGATGGCTATGCAAAAACATTCTACCACTAGGAGTTTCTACCACTAGGAGTGGTTTGTATTTGAGCTAAGACGTTTGGATAACAAAGATATCTCAAGTACTTCCTAATATTTTCGTATGGATGAAGAGTTTCCACATGTCGAACGCAATGAGGATCTTTTTCTTACAAGCTTCTCAGACGAGATTTGCATCTCTTCTCACTATTTGTGTCCAGACCCTTATTTCCCCACCAACCCTTTCTCTCTCTCCCTTCCTCTCGGCAAGCCTCCCGAAACCTCTCTTCTTCCTTTTCTCTTTATTTCTTTCACCCATCACAGTCCAAGCAAGATCGAATCACCCCCACAGGGAAAGCTGAACCCTCCAGCAATCGTATATGTGCCAACCATACCCCTCTCTCTATCTCCCTTTCTATTGACAAGCTTCCCCCAAACCAGGGCCTTCTCCCCTTTTTTGAAATTCTTCCTTTCCCCATCACAGTCGAAGAAGTCAAGTCCAGTGTGCAATCGACGAGTCCATCGACAGTGAAAGCTATCTTAAAGCCTTGATCGTACCTCTCTCTATTGAACACCTCTCTCTATCTTCAATGATATGAAGAAACCGTCTCTCCCTCTCTCTCGATTTTGGCACTGAAATGAGTTTATATACCCTCCTAAGGGTCGCGTCCTATCTTGGACAAAATTCGACAACTACGGGAGATTCCTCTACCACTGGACGTGCGCAGCCCTACTGTGAACCCATGAGCTAGGTTTTCCCTAAATTTCTTTTCATGGCAGCCATGGCCAAAGGCACAATATGCAGCTACGTGTCTTACATTACCCATCAATCACAACAACCCCTAAGATTGATCAATAGATCCTTCAACACAGGGCTAAGAACACACTCCTTCAAGGTACTCACCGGATTCAACAACTCACATTTTACCTTCTTTTATGTTATAATTGTAGAAATGTACCTATTACTAAGGATTTACATAATAGGAGTGGGAAGTGCTTGCATGTATTTGTAGAGCGTATTAAGTTAAACAACACTTTAGAAATACCAACCACTATTTTTATAACTGTTGGGAGGCCAAACATGAGAGGCCTATTTTGTTTGGGACAAGATATTTTTTATCAAATGTAGATTACAAGTTGGACTGCCCACGAATAATCTTGTTTTTGTTGACCATGTATCCCCTGCATTGTGAACATTAGCAGAAATATTACTTTGATTTGAATGAAATCAAACTGATAATAGTTTGCCATGTGCTATTTAGCATGACACTTGTTTTTTTATTTCTACTTGTTAGCAGAAATTGTCGTCATTTATTTATTTGATTTTTGCACTACTATTTGTTTCTCTACCTGGTTGGATTATCCCAACCCTCATGACATGAAAAGTTTCCAAATCCCTCTAGCGTTATCTTGTACTTTTGTTTTTGTTACGATGTGTACTGCAGCCCTAAGATTATACAAATCCCAGACTTTTTTTTTATTCAAAAGTGTAGACTATGATTGGCACTAATTTAAAATTGCTATTAACAAATTATTTTGAATTAATGACACGCTTATTAACTAATACAAAAACTGTAACACCCCGTATTTAGTGTATTTTTAATTGAAATATTATTTGTTATTAATTTAAAAATTTATTCTCTTGTTTTAAAATTGGTTGGAATTTTAGTGGGTTTATTTTTATGATTTTAATTTTGTGAAAATTATTCTGAAGTGCTTTCTTTTATTTGATTATTGTAATACATTTAAATTATTTTTCATATTAAATTAACTTATTGTTGGGTTTAATTATTTAGTTTCATTTTAATCATTACATTTGAATTATTTTATTTTACTTGCTGTTTTAAAATCGTTTCCATTGGATCTTTTTTTGTGACCCAAGATATGAGGATTGGATCTCATTTCTTCCCTACATTTTCTCTTTCCTCTTTTCTTTTTCTTCTTTTTTTTTCTTTTCCTTCTTTTTCTTTTCTTTTTCTCCTCTCCTCTCCAGCGCGCCGCACGACTCTCCCCCTCTCTCTCTCCGTCATTTTCTTCTTCCACCCAGCCCCGCCGCCTTGCGCCACCGTGCGCAACACCGCCCGGCCCACTGTCCTTCCTAGCCACTGGTGACCACCCCCCTGTAATCGCAGCCCCAACCGCGCCGCCATTAGCTCCCATGCGCATAACCAAGCCGCGGCACTCCTTGCGCCGCTGCGTCGCCGTCGCACCACCTCCAGCCACCATCTTCTCACCACATCATCATCGACCTTCTAGCAACCCAATGGACCCAACCCCACCTCCGATCTATCACCGGTGAAGCCCCACCATCAACATTTCTGTTTTGGATGTTTTTGCACTACAACCGCCAATTGCGCCGCCACCCACGGCCAACCACCACCACCATTAGCTTCAGCGACATCCCTAAGCCCTGCCCTATCAATCTCGGGTCTTCGTTTGCACCCGTTCAAAAATGGGTTTTTGAGACCCACGACCACAGTGCATTTGGCACTGTTTTGTTGCTGCATTGCCGCTTCTAGCACCTCCGTGATCTTTCAAAAATTATATTATAGCATTGTAAGTATTTTTCTCGAAGAACTTTTGAGATTTAAATGTATTTTCGCGCTAACTCATATTTACTGTGAATTGGTTGGTTGTGCCGGACTGAGTCCGAAGAGTAAGGGGGTCGGTTGGATTAGATGATGGAGTTGTTTGTGTGATTGGTTTATGCTATGAAATTTGTTGGCTGTTTCAGATTTAAATATTGGTGTTTTGAGTTTTATGTTGGTCATGATGGATATTGGTGATTTTTTTAGGAAGTGGTGATATATTTTGGGATTATGAGGGTTTTAAGTTTTGAGAAATTAAGATAGATTATTTTAGAAGCTTAGGCTTAAATATGGAAATCCGTGATTGATTGAAAACTTACGGAAATTGAGTGATTATTTTTATAGGTGACGATTTATAGTAGACTCGACATTTTTGAGGAAAATTCTGAAAAGCTAAGAAGTCCAGGTAAGCGGGGTTCATATACTAGTTTTGCATAAAAGAAATAAAATGAGGTTGACTTTGAAAATAAACGTGTTTGTTTTTGAAAAGAAATGATCTGAAAACAACCTCAGATGTTTATTCTGCATATGCATAAATTCAATATAAGAGAAAGTGTTTTCTGTCATGACTCGTGTAGACATGAGCTAGTTTTGTGCACTTTGTTTCTGAACTATGTAAAAGAGCGAATAAGGAATTCTAAAAGTTTTGTTATGAACAAATGAGAATATTTTGTTTATGTTTATCTCGAACATTTGAAATGATCTGAAACTTTTCAGTGTTTTGTTTTGATATGATGTGTCATCTGAAAACCTTGGCATGAAGTTCTGATTCTGTATATGATTGTAATCGGATTTTCGATGAAATCTGTTTTGTTTCTGTTAAGGCCCAGCCACGGGTATAATGGTGGTTTATAACCCTACCACGGGGGTGAAACATGGAATATGGCCCAGCCACAGGTATAATGGTGGTTTATAACCCTACAACGGGGGTTAAACATGGTATTGTCCCGATGTGATGCTAAGAGATGATTTAATTATAATGTTTCAGTTTGGAAATGCGAATGGATTTTCTTTTCAGAATAAGTTTATTTTTCTGGAAATTTCGCTCTAATGCTTTTGTACAAAGTTTTGTTTCTGCATTCTGAAAGTAAATGTTTTGTTCTGCTTATCAAATGTTATAAATGCTCATGTTTACATGCTAGTATATGCTCTCTGCTTACTGAGTTGTTGATAACTCACCCCCTTATCTCCATAATATTTCAGATGACATTGATGGTTCAGCTGAGGATCAGTATTAGAGTTTATGGAGAAGATTAGCAGTGAATGGTTGTTGGGTATCTCGTGGTATTAGTGTTGATGTTGGAAGTTATTTATATTTCTTAAGTTTGCTTCAATGGATTTAGACGATTTATGGAGACTTATGTTAATGTTTCATTATTTCTAGTTTGTTATTTGAGACATGAAGAAGAGTTGATTTTATTTGAGTTACTGGATTGAAAATTGGATAGATGAGTTTATATGGTTTATTTAATTGAAGTATTTACGTTTGATTTGAGGTTTAGGAAAATATATATATTCTTGAATTTGGAAGTACTCTTACCTTGTTAGAGTTGATTATCAGGTTATATGAGTTAACTCTCCGGACCCTCGGGGACGGTGCGTTACAAAAACTGTATGTTAAAACTTATCTGTTAATAATCAATAAATAAAGATATTTGATGAATATATATATATATATATATATAGAATATTCATTAATGTGGCTTTCTTTAGGAACTATTAAATCAGAGTCAACCAGTTTCCATCATAATATGCCCGAACAATCCCCTACACGTTTCTAACATCTAGATCATCATTTTCTCTGCAACATTTTCAATACCTTTGGAGTGCAACATTTTCAATACCTTTGGGGCATGTAATCAGAAAACAAAGACAGTTTTGGCATGAACTATGTGTTGTTGACCGAGACATTAAAAACATAATGGTTGAGAAGAGTAGCATTGGATGCATAATATTTAATGTAGAACATTGGGTGAGAAGCAATACTATAATTTCGAGTTAGCCAAGGAACAAATCCTTGCGCTGTTGCTTACACCTTTGCTTTGTCTTTCCCCACCATTTCAAACTACGTGGAGTTCGCTTTGACACTCCATTTAGAGAGGTCATATTTATAAATGTGTATGGCTAAGATAAAGGTAGCATAGCTTACACATGACCAATTGAAGCTGCCACCTCAATTAATATGTTATTAATCCTTATAAAATAATACCGTTATTGCACTCACACACACTTTTGACACACACAAATATATATATATATATGAATCTGAGATGTCTTAATTAGCTTAATTCCTTATCTATGTCGCCTATCAAATTATATAAATATGTACTTCGATATTAACACCTGCATCCGCTAGCTAGCTTTTATGAATTCATTTTTTATCCCCAACTTTTTTACTAATCATAGTAGCTGCTAATTTTTTCCTTTTATCTTTATTACAGCGCTATTGGTTGAGATCTTCCATGCATGCACCGAGGGAGGTATGATTGTTACTTCAAGAGACCATTTTCCTGTGTTTTTTTTTTATCACGTTCACTACAGTATCATATTAGAATATGACTGCTTATGCCTTTCTTTCTAATCAGTTCATTCTTCCTTATTAAAGCTAATAAGTGAGTTATTATTACACATTCATTTGGCTAATCTAGTACATTTGTGGCCACACTAATCGCTAACCATTACTACTTTGGGAAATTGGATTTTGGATTCTTATCTTTGCATTGACTAGCACTTGATGGAGGATCCTGAGGGGCGGAATACCGGCGAACTATGGACTGATGGGATGGAGCAGATGTTGGTAGGTATTCTCTACCAAGAGACCCTTGAGGGGAAATTGGTTGGGTCGAAAATCACCAACCGAGACCACGTCAGAATTCAGAAAAAATGACTCAAGTTGGGAGGAAGTCAGTTGATGCTATCCAAATTCGAGGGAAAATCACTCGGCTGAGATAGAGGTTACCGCTATTCACTGATTTGCTGAGCTAGACTAGAATGGGTTGGATTCAGCAGACAAAGATTGTAGTTGCCATGGAGGAGCATTGGGCTAGGGAAATATCGGTAATCCTTTTCTTTCATCTTAAATAAAATGTCATTATTTATTAATTAGTATAATATTTCTCATAATTTTGTACTGTTGTGCATTATTACTGTACTAACATAACAATCACCTATGGTTAGGTGCGTGGCTAGTGGAGGAAATTCAAGAGGGATGGTTGTCCAGACTACGATCTCCTCCGCACCATTTTCAGACAGTTTGTTGCCACAGGGGTCCTCCATTATGCGTCCACGCAAGAACCTCCCTCGTCGGATGAGGAGGATTGCCTTGAGAAGGAGGCAAAGGCATGGGGTCCTCTACTGGGAACTGCTATGGACGCGCCCATTGATATAGACGGCCCAGACATGAGTGCGCCAGGTGTGAGATGGGGGAGTTCTTCAGGGATCACTCGTCGCAAAGCAAGGGAGCCTGTTCGGGATACCATTTCCCCATAATTGAGTAGAACTCTTGAAGTCATGGCTACCAACACCACTGCTAGGACTGAGTTGGAGATGAAGATGTTTGGCGAGGGTGCCAGTAAAAAGCATAGCAAAGGTGAAGGCTCAAGTGGATCGGACGCATCATTTAGCAAGATGGCTCAATTTATGAAGTTGTTGGAGGAGTTGACCCCGCGGCTGCCTGCAGAACAATATAACAAAGCATCAATGTATTTTCTTCAAGAAAATATGCAGGACATGTTCTTATGCATCGCCCCAAAGTGCAGACATGATTGGATCTGGGGGTTGCCGTGCCGTCGCGTATGAGGATTGGCTTCGGACTTGTTTGGACATTATTAGTTTGGATGTTATTTTCCCTAGGATTTTTTCTATGTTGTTGAACATGTTACTGAGGGTTATGTCTAATTTATGACAGTTGATTAATGTTTTCTAGACAATTGCATTTGATGCATCGTTTGTATGGAAAGGTGTTTCATGGATTGTTTTGTGATCTAGTTCCTCATAGACAAGGAGAGGACTTGGCATTTTTAGTTGTGAGGAACATTCAGAACGGTGGCGGGGTAGTTCATTATTATATGTTACATAATCCTTTGTTCTCTTTCCATGTTGATCTATATTACTTGCTGTTATTCAATTAAAATAAATAGTCATCTCATTTATTTCTTGTTTTCCCTATGTACTTGGAAAGGAAAATGGTGGATATTATCTGAATATGTTGCCATTCTTTGCCAGGACTGCGGAGGGACCTAGAATGCTCAGCTTGTGTGCATTAGCTTGTGTTCTGGAGATCCCACAGTGAACCCGCAGATACTAATCAAGAGGTAATGTTAATATTCTATATAGGAACTATTGAATTTTATTCACTGTCTTTTTTGGGAACTATTGATTAGGAACTATATCAATATAGGAACTATTGACATTGTATAGGAACTATATAGGAACCATCGATCAATATAGGAACTCTTGATTCCACATTGAGCTAACTATCTCTGTAATACTACCAATATTTTCATAACTTCAGTCTCATATTCTAGGCTCAAGTATTCAAATCAAAGTCTTTGGCCAGTGCTGAGTCTCTAGAAATCATGCACATAATCAGTGACACAAACATGTGTCTTTTCTGAGGGAATGCATTGGAACTCTTGATTCCACATTGAGTTGACTATCTCTGTAATACTACCAATATTTTCATAACTTCAGTCTCATATTCTAGGCTCAAGTATTCAAATCAAAGTCTTTGGCCAGTGCTAAGTCTTTAGAAATCATGCACAGAATCAGTGACACAAACATGTGTCTTTTATGAGGGAATGCATTGGAATGACTTGCCACCTTGGTTTGAAACAACCTCACATGACTGCAAAACTGTTGTTTTCAAGATTTTGAAAAACCTTGCAAGATATTGGAACAAAATAATTAACTATTTTTTTTTTTGTAAAGTTTTGACTGTTTGGATTTACTGATTGTGTTTCAGCATCTCACTACGGACGAGAGAGGCCAAGTCCCCACCAAGCACCATACTTGTGCAAGGCGGCTTTGAGATCAGATCCAGACAAAAAGTAATTAAGGACTTCGATGGTTTTATTATTTTTCCATTATTTGGTTTGAAACAACTTTTGATATTAGAGAGGTCGTTCATTGAAGCATGAAGATGTTTGGCAAGGGATGACTTCATATTGATTAGTTTACCTTCAATATATGATTCACCTAACCCTATACTATAGATTAAGCATATAATTTATATTCTTTTTCCTGCCCCCAGTTGTTATACACGGAGGAGTAGTGCTAAAGTTGAGAACTAGCTCTTAGGGACTAACTAGTTCGATACGAGAAGTACTGGGAAGTAGGGCTGCACAGAGACCCGGTCCGATCAAATTTCGGCCCGACCCAATCCAACCCGCAGTGAAGGCGGTTTCAGCTCGACTTGACCCGACCAGTAAATTTCGGATCGGGTCGAACTCGTTTGTCTTGCTTTTTATTGTCTTTCACCCATTCACCTTCATTTGCAGACCCACGCCCCTTTCTTGCTCCTCTGCAAACTCAGCCTCTTCCACATCGTCCGTTCCTCCTCTTCCTCTTCCTCTCCTCTGCAGCTCAGCCTTTGCCCTCCCAAACCCACCCTCCCTCTGTAGGTACACCTTGAGGGGCTCCACGTAGTCCTCAAAGCCGAGGGTGGTCAGGGCCCACCGTAGATCATCGCCGTTGATCGTTGCTTCTACCTCTGGAACTTGTCGGATGCCTCACCGGTGATGAAGCTTATGTATTTCATTTTCTTTGATTTGTATTTCATTTTATTTTAGATTTATTTCAAGATCTATTTAATTTTCTTTAAAATCATCGACGACCTTCACCTTGGGAGGAAGCAGAGGTTTTGGGTGGAACCTCGTACCGGTCTTTGAGACCTTAAAGGATATATTCAACAGAATAAGAAAATTAAATGTAAAACAATAGCTTGCTTGATTTATTCTCAAAGAAAAATGTAAAACTTTGTTGATTTCTTGGTGGGTTTGATTAGTAGTGGGGAATCCGTCGAAGATCAACGCAAGATCGATGGGTTTTTGCGAGTAGCTCGTTCAAAATCTGCCGAAGATCGACGCAAGATCAAATCTATCGGTGATTGGTTTCAACCGAGATGAGAATTATCGAACCCGTTAGATGATCTGGACCCGATGAACCTGACTATTTTCGGGTGAATCCAATCGGGTCATGCGGGTTGATCGGCCCATCCGGCTTCTTGCACAGGCCTACTGGGAAGTATGTCATGCTTTCTTAGTGCAAAGATAAAAATAAACTGGGGTAGGATGTCTTGAATTGTCCTGATGTGGGGGCTAGGATTTGGTGGGAGGGAACTTTACGTATACTTTTTACTTTGAACAACCCCACCTTACCATGTATACTTTTTAATCACTATTTAGGTTGAGTTGGATGTAGAGAGATTCCAAACTCCCTCTTGAGTATTTATTTCTATTTCCATGGTATGGAGGTTGGAAGAACTAAAGAAAATGATGGTTGACATGATGTATTCAATGCAACACTATGAAAGATGACAGAAAGTTGGTTTCTTTAATTACGGAATAGGCCCCAAAATTATGGCAGAAAAGATGACTTCCGTGAGGAATGACATGATGTATTTATTTAATTTTTGCATTTTTTTTTTCTATTATTGCTGATTTCATCTTGTCAAGAAAAAATGTACTAGAAATCATTTTGCATTTCCTTTTCTATTATTGCTGATACCATATAGGAGCTTGTCAAGAAAAACTGTACTATTAATTTTTACATTTCCTTTTCTAATATTTTTTATTCCATATAGGAGCTTGCCAAGAATATTTTGACACAAAGATGAGGATATGTCGATGTTCAACATTATATATGCTAAGAACAAAAAAAAAAAAAAAAGAGAAAAATATATAGAGGTAAAAGACAAATGAAAAACAAAACAAAAATATAAATAGGCAGCCCATATATATTCCTTTATAAGAAGGAAGAGAAAAGGGGGTCAGAGTACTGAATAAATTAATTAATTAATCTCATGTCAGGATCGCTTGGGCACATGATGCATGCAAATTAGTATAAAGTCATATTAATAGATTAAGCTGGCCAACTAGCTGCAAGTGTACGTAGATGTTGTAATGCAGCTAACTCCTTATCATTTATTACTTTGGCCTACATTTAAGGAGAATGACCCCACCATTACTCATTCAACATAAAATGTCTTTATTAGGAGACTTCCATGAGGAAACACCATATCTTTGACAGGATTCATGACTTCGTGTGTACTAAGACCCAGTACCTAATAAATCCACCCACCCATTACATAATGGCCTTAGCGACTTTGACCTCAGACCGTGTGTATGTAAAAAGAAATAAATATGACAGACTATTATGTGTCAGTGTGCATTTCTACCCGGTACAGAACAAGTGAAGTTCTGTATTTTCTTGCATTATGGAGTTCAGTATACTAACCTTAACGCAATTTAATATAATTAAAATCCATGCCAACAACTTGGGAGGAAGAAATAAAGAGGCTCAATTTGATGCTTATGTAAAGACGAGCTGCGTCCATGCCAATGAGAAGTTTCCAAATTCCAGAACATCAGTTTTTTGCTTGAGGAAAAAAGCAAGAAGAAAAATCCCTTAGAACACAGCTCGTCACAGTAATGCACCGAGAGCAGGAAAGCGAGCAACGAAGCGAGCACCTCTCTCTCCATCTCTCTCTCTCTCTCTCACTCTCTCTCTCTCTCTCTCTCTCTCTCATTGTGACAATGAAAAGAGGTTCAACTCTTCAACGGGATCGACGTCTTTCCTAAAAAATCTAGGTTCGCTCTTAAGTTTATATTATTATGCAATTTGTTGTATCCGTTGTTGAGCTCTGAAATTTGTGGATGGATTTTATTCCTGCAGGATGAAACCGGGTATATGAGCTCACATGTTTTCTAGGATTTGTTGAATTGTCTTGATTTTGTAATAATCAACTAATTAGCAGGTCACATAGATACAAACATGCTAATATGTTGCACTTTCTTTTTAACTTCTTTCATTTTATGTAATTTTGATTTTTTTTTTATGTGGGAAATGTTATGACGGTTAATTAGTGATTGCCAAAACTGAGGTGTATGACCAACTTTAGCACAAAACCATATTTGCGTATGAATCTCTACAAACACTTGTCAATCTCTACAAAACAGTAAAAAGACTATGAAATAGGAGGTGGAATAAAATTTTTCAATCTCCTAGTCTCGACTAATCGTTTCACATTTTATAAATATGTTGAGATGTTCCCCATCATATTATTGCCCTTTTTTTTGTTATCAAGTGAAACTGAGGAGCCACCGAGTGGGAGCTTCGGCTCCTCGCCCCCCCCCCCCCCCCCCCCCCCCCGCGCGGCCTCTTCCTTTTCTTCTCTGTCTATTTTATTTCTGTGTAGTGTTTTTTTATTTTATTTTTGTGTTTTTTAGGCCGAATAAGGGAGGATTGCCGTTTGAGTCTTTCCAGTCATCACATCTCTACACGCGCCCCGCCGGCATGATGCCCAGCCGCCGATCTTCAAGACCGCCAAATCCGGCGTCCATCGGAGTGGAGTGTAGCCCGCACACGCGGGATGAAGTTTTGGACATCGTTGGCGAGTGGCCTTCACGCGCCACCGAGGAGCCCTCTCCTGACCCCACTGGGACTTCCAAGTCTGACCGTTGGCTTTCCTCCCAACGTGAACAGTTTCTACACTAGCCAATGCCGACATTGTGCACTGTTCATCCATTTTTATTTTTTTCTGTTTCTTTCTTGTTGTCCGTTTCAGTGTTTTTGTAGTTGTTTTGTTTCTGTTTTTGGTGTTGTTTTTGTTGACTCGACTGAGGTTTGGGCCTTTGGATCGGACGTAATCCAGGGCAAGAGTCTTTCGAGAGTGGTGGGCAATGCTATGGCCGGTGATTGTATGGCCGGGCTGTTGTGGTCCATACGAAAGCTGGGTGCTCGTTTCCACCAGGGCTCGAGATGACGATGCTTGCGGTGGGCATGACGTCTGGGGTCTCACCAATGCTTGTGGTCTTGTAGTTGTTAATGTGGTTATTTGTAGTTGTTTGTTGGTTTAGTTTTTAATAAAATAGGAATAGGCTATTGGATTTTATGTCCATAGCAGTGTCTCATACTCTTCTTCCCTGGGAGGATAGAGAGGGCCTTTAAGTTCTGTTTTACAGAGCGCTGTCTCTGTTATGAGAGAGCTTGATTAGAAATTAAGACAATGTCCGCCACAAAAGAATTTGTGTGTGGGAAAGCCCCAGAGCTGTTGCGTAAGTTGGCTTATAGACTGGATTTTCTATGTATTGGATTTTTTTGTATTGATAAGTCACATTTGTAACTTCGGTTCATTAATGAAATGAGTATGTTTCTTTCAAAAAAAAAAAAAAGTGAAACTGAGTATTATAACTCGGCATAATAATTCGAATAATCCTAACCAATATACAGTACGTTTTGTTATACTAATAGGAAAACCTGGCAATATCTAGAATGGCAAGCTTCTAGAAATAGCATAAACGCAAGGGCTTTATAGGCCGGTGGTAATGATAATCATGGGAATACAAGTGAATGACAAAATAATATTTTTCTTCTCATTAGCTGTCGGTTATTTTGAAAGCATGTCCATAATTATTATCTGCACCAGCGTAGGTCACGTTGACTGATATAACTGACTGATATAAACTGACTATAATTGATATACTTTTGTTAATATTCATTGTTATAACCAATAAATGAGTTTATGTCCTACTCATGCAAATTGAGGAATGTACTTGGATTATTTGTTTTTCAAACTGCAAAATGGATGAAGGAACTGGGTCAGACGGGAATGAGTACCAAATGAATGATGACAACGAGTCAAATGATGAGAGCCAAACGGAGGTATACAACGCCCTCGAGGGTGCATCAAGTAGCAACCATTTTCCAATGTGGGAGGAATACCAACAATGGCAGAGGCATAATCCCTCAGATATAAATAACTTAGCCATTCTTATTGCCGCTCCAGAACAGGAATCCACTGTGCCAGCAGTTGAGTGAATGCCGCAGCATAATATCGGCATACGCGGACGAGATTATATCATCGCAATTCTCAATGGACACCCGGGGAATTGTATGAACATGTTAATATTCATTGTTATAACCAATAACGTAATGCATACATTATGTTATGCATTCCAAAGCTTAGTTGATGGCTACGCAAAAAAATTCTAGCAATGGGAGTGGTTTGTATTTGAGCTAAGAGTCTCTTAACTTACTCTATTAGTATTTTTAACCTTATTGTTTACGCAACCTCCACTATTGATATAGTTGTATTTTAATTGCTCTGAATAGTGACACCAGATATCTCATTTCATCAATTTTATTTTTAAAATCTATTGGAAAATATTTTGAGAAAATCTTGACCTGAATATGAGAATGTTTCACATGAGTGCAGTGAACACAGAGATACTAATGGAATTGCTTTATATATAGTCCTTTGTGGGAATTATGTATATGTGTGTCACTTATTAGCTTTCAATTCTTCCTTCGTGTAACAATTCAAGTGAGGCTTCATGTGATTTTGTAGTATATATGCAAGTCATTCACTATAAGTTTATATATATTGGTTTGTGATTGGCGAATTGTTGATCTGTAGTGAATTGTGTCTAGCCTATTGGTTTTAACACATAAATGCAAATGAGTACAATGCAATATTTTTTAATTGTCCTTTTTGTGGGAATGCATGATTTGCATGGGTACGTTCTTCATGTGCATTTATATATGTTTTTGTAAGGTAAAAGATATTCACGTGGCAATTAGATCAGTTCGACCCATCTCTCTTATTCTTAGAGACTAGTTTGCATACTACAATTTCTTCTCATTAATTAAATATGGGTATAAAACTGATGTTAGAGTTCTTGATGGATGGTACGAGGCATACAAAATAAAAATAAAAAATTGGTTTAGCTATTGCATGGGTTTGACGTGTTCTAATTATAAATTGAAAGAATGGCACAAGAACGGTGCACTTGTTTGAACAATAAACATGCAAAAAATAGAAAGAAAATTGTTTTTCGCTATGGCGTGTTCATAACGTAAACAAACGTTTCTATTTTGTTTTCCAGATATCTCCAAAGTTATTGAGAAGCCATGTTACTGCTTGAGTTTATATATATAAATTATCCCTTTTTGGTGCAATTGGTTGTGTATAGTTTATTGGAAGCCTTCTATTTTTTATTTTTTTATACGTATTTATATATATGTTACAAATCATCTCAAGTGAAGTGTCCTTGTATGGGTTGATGCTTTTATATCTATAGATAGGCCCATTTAGTTGACAATACTATGCATAAAATAGTGAATCTTTACCTTCTACTTCAGCATCATTCAATATTAATGGATGCAACATGAATTTAGAAACTACCAGCTTCTTCCGGCTTTTAGTATTCAGCTAGCGCTTGCAAACAACATTTATGGAATTTTCTTGCCAAGAGCCTTGTTTCTCAGAAGTCATAATATCTTAATGCTCTGAAGGCCTAGAATATCCCATTGCACAACGTACCTTGCATAGCTAGGTCGTCTATGCATGGAATTAACTCAGGGCATTATCAACCCGCCAAAAAAATACTTTCAATCGAACCACAAAAATCTTCAAGAACTATATATATGAAATCCAATGTTCACTTGAGGACCTATAATTCGTATCCTTCTGTGATATATCACACATCAAGACTAGCCCAAGTCGTTCCAAAACTACTTTATGACATCAAACTGCATACCATAAAATAAAGCAAATCCTTAACTCAAACAATTGACATAACCAAATTACAATTGTCAAATGACACTTATTATCTCAGAGTAATATATATATTAAAAACGTTCATTTTCTCATCAATTGTATTCCTTTGCATGCATATACACGTCACCCATTATTTAATGTGATCAAGAGAAGGCATCCTGTGGGGAAATATTATAACCAACTTGAATTAATGTACCTCCTTATAATTGGCAACTGAAGATTCGAATCCAAACAGAAGAATGCAGGTGATCCATCCATGCGTGTCAAATTTTGCTTAGGAATTTTCTTATCAAAAGTACGTGTGTTAGTAAATGGGTAATCCAATGATCCATGTAGTGTACACATGAGTGGGGACATTACCATCAGTTAAATAACTCTCCACCACTTATTTAACTGTACTAGTTAGTTAACTGCCCATCATAAGTAGTTAATTAACTTATAGGCCAAAGCTAATTAACCAATAGATTCTTAAAAAGAGTTTATGTATGTTGATTAAAAAAAGACGGCAAGGGAATGTACAAACAAAAAACCCCTCTTGTATCTCTACAATTTCTTAAAGCAACCATCTTTAACTCTTGATTTTAAAGTGGGGATATATTTGGCAGACTCTAGTAGTGTAACGCCCGTCCTTGTGGTGAGACTTTTCTTAAAATATTTTTATAAAGGACAACGGGAATTACCGTCCGATTTAAAACTTTTCACTTGCATATCCAAGGTGTAAGACTCCACGTTTATAAATTAAAATATGTTTTGACAATAAAAGAGGTGTACAGTGGAAAACATAAATCTTGAAATAAAAAGGTCTCTTGTATGTTTAAAATTTGTGCCTAGACTTCCGTGCTCTTCCCCATGGGCCGTGTCCGTCCTAATCATGCAGTTCCTGTGGGGGAGGGACATGCATAAAAACTAAAATGAGTCGAAGACTCGTAAGCATTACTTCATACAGTTAAAATATAACAATATAGGTTTTCATTCATGCAACATCATTCGTACATACTATTACGTGCATGCATACGTGTCATACGTGCGTTCATTTGAAAACGTCACTGGATGGGATTTTGCTTTAATGGTCTTTCTTTTCGTGAAATGTGTCTCCTGTCAGTGCCTTCATTTCTTCAAGAGCCACTGTACGGGGTTTTACTTTTTAAAAGGCTTTCTTGTCATCAAACATTTCCCCCGTCAGTGCCTTCATTTCTTAAAGAGTTTGTGCATTCGTGCGTTTGTACATGCATGCATATATACATTCGTTCTTATCACTTTCATACACCAGTACACACTGTTACGCCCCGTGTGTTGGGGTTAGCGGTCTTCCTTTGGACCCGGATTCCGCCCGTGGCCACAGGTTGAGAATCCCTTTCATAGGGGGCAGCACTAGGTGCATTTCCAGTATTACTTACCCGGCATTGCAATCTGCCCATTCATTGATACCCTTTTCATTCATTCATGTGGCTGTTACATATTTTCATACATTTCATGCTTTCATGTCTTTCTTTGCTTTTCATTCGTTCGTTAATGTCAGCTCGAAAGAGCTGGAGCTTTCATTCAGTTCATTCTTTCCTTTAACAGTCCTTTCATGAGAAAACATTTCTTTTCATGGGAAAACATCGTTTGGGGCGTGAGCCCGAAAATCATCTTTTCTTTTCTTTTTTTCAGTTCGTTTCAGTCCTATTCTGTCTTTAACAGTTCATTCGTGGAAAACTTCGTTTAAGAACATACATGGGCTTAAACGTCAGCTTTCATGGCATCCATAAGCGTCACCTTGAACGTCGTCAATCATGGCATCCACGAGTGTCACCTCGTGGCGCACATGAGAGCGTCGGTTCGTAGGATCCCTAAAAGCATCCGTTGTCATGTCTTTCATGCGTTTTTATCAATTTATAGATTTTCTTAGAAAATACATACAATAGATACAGCGTATAGTCATCCATTCACATACGTACAATTAATACTTTGGTTGCGTAAAAAGGGGCTGCCAAGGAGGGGCCGTACATACTTATACCTTTAAACACTTAGCATTTTCTTCCCTAAAGCGTCTTTCGTTTCTTTTCGTAAGCATCTTAAAGGAAAAACATTTCTTATATCTTGGAAAACTCTAGAAAAGTATGAACGTAACACTTACCTGGACTCTATGCTATTTGCATGTCATGCAGTCCATTCATGTACTTGTCAGATGGCAACCTTCATGCATACACATACCTTAACGTCATTCTCTATCTAGTACATAAGCAACTTAAACTTAGAAAGTACAAGCTATACTTCACTTGGAACATTCTCCTTCTATCCCGTGTTCTTACATATTCCTTACTAAGTTAAAACTTTCGGGGACCCATTATGGTCACCCCATCTTCCAACTCATGTCTTGCCTCGAGTGCTCATCCACTAAAGTGAACTCATGATTCACCTTAGGATTAAGACACTAAGGCCTCTGTTTCATTCTTCTCATTAATCTCATTCCGACGCATGACTCAGATCAACTAAGTCACGCATCCCTTCCTTGGATAATACACTCGTCACTTTCTTCATGCATCTTAGCCCATACTAATCCCCATTTCCATCCAGACAAGCCACACGGCTCTAAGCCAACTCTGAGGCTTAGGCACCGTGTAACTGTGCTAATGACAGATTACCCATTACATATGGTGAATTCGTCTGGCACATGTGTTTAACCAGATTACACATGTACTCTACCCCTTATCACTTAAGATCAACATATATAACACGTTGATCACCAGTTTCGAGGGACAAGGGCCATACTCCGATACCAACCTTCTCTTAACCCGGCTAGCATGACTCCTCATGCTAACCGTCCCTTTGACAGTTCATCCCAACACTTAACACGACAAGACTCCAATCATAATCATGTCTTATGTCACGTCACACAACTCGAGACTATTCTCAAGCTACACCGTGACCTTGTCGCGTTACCCAATACTCTGGTGCATAAATTCCTAACTCATCATGATTACGATTCCTTACGTACTCCCGACACATCGTGACATCTTGTCACGTTCCCGTTACGTCATTCCTACACTCTAACATTTCACCCATCATAAGCATGACTGCCAATAACCACGTTACTTCGTGACGTTGCCCAGTCATGCTTCCGATGTGTACTCTTACACTTGTTCCGCTACTTCGTCCATCGCAAGCACGACTGTCAGTAGTTATGTCACTTCATGACATTCCTCAGTCATGCTTCCGCTGTGCACTCTTATACTTGTTCTACTACTTCACACATACTCCTAGCCATAAGTCCATCACAATGACACTTGCCACCTCAGACTACCGGCTACGCCATAACTACTTCGAGACACTGTTCCACAGTTCTCGACACTACCCATCACGTTCCACGCCCATCAATCACATAACCATCCTTATCTCTACGACACGCCACACGGAGTGTCGCTGCCACGTGGAGTACACTCCACATATACTCCCTTCACATACGCCACATCACCACTATGGCATACCTGCCATATGGTACATAACTCCATCACATGGAGTACACTCCACGTGTACTCCCTTTACACGCTACATCACCATTATGGCATATCTGCCACATGGTATATCACTCTGCCATACGGAGTACACTCATCGTGTACTCCCTTCATACGCATTACGCCACATTACCATTATGGAATACTCGCCATATGATGCGTCACTCCACTACATGGAATACACTCTGCATATACTCCATGCACGTTACGCCACCTCACCACTATGGCATACACGCCATATGGTGCATCGTCCACCACATAGAGTACATTCCACATGTACTCCCCACATATACAGCACGCCATATCACCATTATGGCTTACTCGCCATATGGTGCATCAATCCACCACATAGTGTACATTCCCCATGTACTCCCTTCACATACGCCACATTACCACAATGGCATACCTGCCATATGGAGTATCGCTCCATCACACGGAGTACACTCCACGTGTACTCCCTTCATATATACCATGCCACATCACCATTATAGCACATCCGCCATATGGAGTACATTCCACATATACCCCCTTCATATATCATACCCCACACAGAGTACACTCAGCGTGTACCCTTCCCGTTCCACATACACTACGCCACCATTACAATACAATCCACAACACTACACAGCACAATTCCCAATTGCGCCCAACACTTCACAGCACACTACACGGCACAATACACCTCCATACAACACAGACAAGCCCAACACTTCATTACAAAGAGGGCCCAACACTTCATTACACAGAGTGCCCAACACTTTGTTACACAACACCACATCACAATACCACAACTCCACAAAACCAACAGCACAGTCCACAACCTAGTCAACTAATCAATATCTAACATAAATACGAGGGATAGAGAGTTATACCATCGACGGAATAACCCGTGCGTTGCTCGTTGACCGTCACGGTCGAAGACGTCGAAAGGGTCGTACGTGGTGGCTAAACCGCGTACGGTGACTGTTTAGGCATTTGGATAGCTAGGTGTGGTCTTGGAAGGGCTCGTGATGGCCTTGTGATGGTGGCAAGGGGCATAACACAGCGGATCTAGCCGTGTACAGTGGCGGTCAACCACGCGCAGTGGCTGTCCATCACGTGCAGTGACTACCCACCACTCAAAAGTGGTGGTTTGGACCTAGGGTTGGGCTAAGGGAGGTCAAGGGAGATTGCTGGTGGTCTTCAAGGCGGCTGGGGTGGCAGTGCACGGCGGAGCCGTGGGTTTCCACGTGAAACCCGTGTGCCTCAAAGCATGGAAATGGGAGTGGGAGGCTTGGCTGGTCATGGCTAGCCATGGAGAAGCTCAGAAGGTTGCGGTGGAGCTCGTGGTGGCACTGAGGTGGTGCCACGGTGGCTCACGGCGGCGAATCGAGCTTGGGAAAGGGGGAGAAGCCGTGGGTGAGAGAGAGAGCTTGAGAGGGCTGGAGAGCTTGGCTAGCTTGGAAGAGCTCAGGGAGGAGCCATGGTGGCCAGGGGAGGCGCTTGGTGGAGCTGGAATCGGCACACGACGGTGCTAGGGCCGTCGGTGGCCTTGAAGCCGTGCGAAACCCATAAATGGGTTTCGTGCATGCATGTGACGGAGGTGGAGAGGGGGGCTTCCCATGGTTTGGGGTTCTGAGGAAGGGTTTCACCGGTGAAGGGAGAGGCTGTCGTTGGCAGTGTGGTGGCTTGGGCTGCCGCATACGGTGCTGGAGAGGCACAAGCCCATTCGGGCAGTGCATGGCCAACAGAGAGAGAGAGGGAGCGTGAAATAGAGGGACCGGCTTGGAAGGACTCACCGGCGTGAGGTGGAGTTGGTGGTGTCGGCTGTCAGGGTTGGCGACGCCGGGCTGTGCAAGCTTGGGAGAGGGAGGAGAGAGAGGGAGCTGAGGGAAAAGTGAGGGGGGTCTGGGTATTTAACCCAGTCCCTTCGTCTGGGGATCTACACAACGATCTGACGACGAGAGGTTAAAACACTGATTTGAAAATGAGTAACATTAACTTAATTAAAAGCGCTTAGAGGAATTAAGGTAGAATATTATTTTAAGCTAACTTTAGTTTATAAAATAATTTTCTTCATCATTAATAAAATGATGAAGTCTCACTTAACATATTTAAAAGGATTAAACCATTTAATTAATAAAAGTTCTCAACATAATTTAAACCTCATAATATCTTAAATAATTGAAATCATTTTAATAATAATATTAAAATGATTTCCGGCAATTATAATATTTTTGGAGCTTTTCAAGAATATTATGATTGTCGTATTTAAGATCAAATCTTAATTTAATAACACTGGAAATACTCCTTATAAATATTTTCAGCATATTTAAAATACTGGGTGTGTCTTAGAAGTCACACGATATCCTTCGAAGACACGCCATCGGGGTTCGGCACGCATGACGAGTCTTGCAATCGCTAGAGAGAAGGGGTGGACGGTTTACATAATTTCCGTCCTCATCACTTGCTTACGTAAGAAGGAAGGAAATCTTACGTCAGAAAGAGAGAAGCGTACGTAAGAAGGAAGAATCGTATGTAAGAAGAAGGAGCAGGGTATTACAAGTAGCCTCCTAAGTGACGTAGAGATGCAACCAGAACAACTTAATATGGGCTGTAAGACAAGCAACGACCTGGGCTTGTGACAACTGAGGATTTGGATCAGAACAGAAAAATGCTAGAAGATTCTAGTAGCCTTTTAAGTGACATAGAGGGGCAACCACAACAATTTAATGTGGACAGTAAGACGAGCAAATATCAAGACTTGTGGAAATTTCGTCCCGCCTAAAGTAATTCAAATTAGCCTCATATAACATTGGTATCAAAGCCTATATTGCTTCTTTTCGCCCTTATGAATGTGATTACATGTTGTTTGATGCTTTGAAATGAGTTTAAAAACATAAAATTGATAACTGTCATGATTGTTTGAGTTTCACATTTTTCATTAGACGCTATCATGTTGTTACATGTTTAGAACCAAATCTTCTACATGAAGTCATTAACTTTATAATGTCATAAGCATACACCTAGATTTGCTGAAGTTTTGTTGCATATAGAGAGAGAAATTCGAAACACTAATTTTAACGTTTATATTAGGATTGACATTTTGAGCCTAGTTTTAACTGACCGTGTTCTTTTTAAGATAAATCTTATATGGTTAGAAAACTAGGTTTATAAGCTTTAAATTGAGATGTCATATGCTTGATTGGAACTTAGAATGAGTGTTATGGCCAGTTCAAAATGAGTAATCTAAATCAGAAAAAACCAAAAAAAATGGGCTGAAGAAAAAGAAGATGAATAGTGACTTTTGACCAGTTCCACTCTTGGTCTCAGCAAGTGTAATCCACCATACAATGTTAGTCATTTTTTAACCATGGTATGGACTTTAAAAAAAATTATAGACTGAAAAACACCAAAACAGTAAGCTAGAAAGGCTGCGGAAGGATGCTGTGTTAATAACGCAGTGTCCTGGAAAGAGAGGCAACAAAACCTCCTGATCCCGAACAATGCCCACATGCGGAGGCCGTGCATGGAGGCATGTACAGTGACTTTTGGTGGCCATTTTTTAGCACGCGTAGTAAATGTGATCTTTCGTTGGCGTACAGAGTCCATACATGTAATTTTTTATTGAATCCGAGTCACGAAAATATTTTTTGAGAAATTACTTCTGAGTAAAATCCTCTAGAAAATGATAATAAAAATATTTTGGGGACACGTACGTGTCATACTTAATCTGGTCAAATGTTTTTTGAGTTATATGAAGATTTAGACAGATGGATTGATCTTATAAATATGAGTATATGCATTTATTGAATTTTTATTGTTAAATGCATGTACATATTAAATTTGAATCCCTAGTTTTGATGGCCTGCTAAGCCCATTCTTATTAGTTGAGAATGTGGATCATCTATCTATTATACCATCATGCATACCATTATGATTAGATGTTTAATTTTATTGGTATTCTTTAGTTAAAATGTATATAGTTGATGTTGGTAATTTGTTGAGCTCATGTATAATGTATGTGTTTATTATTATATGAATGGATAAGGTGTAGCTTATAAATATATTGATGATGTAGCATCCCTATTTATTTATTTTCCTAGAAGATGTCAGAGCCACGGCCTTAGCCAGCTTTTATATATATAATTGAAATCTAAGAATAAAAGTAGGATTTACGGGTTGGGTGTGAGCGAGCAAGTGAACAGCAGACAAAGAGTGAGGCGCATAACATTGAGCAGGCAAATATCACATGAGCAAAATTTGGACAGACAAATATAAGGTAGGCATATAGCGTACGAGCAAAGCCTTGGGTGGGCAATGCACAAGGAGAGAAAAGATGTGTAGTGAACTATATGTATATATATTGGGTGATGAAGGGCCCCTGGCCATAGGCGCGTAATAGGCAAGCAAAGGCAGGGAGGTGAGGAACAGCTTGGCGAGCTAAAAAGTGGTAACTTAGGGTCTTAGACGATACAAGCTAGCAAACCCTTAAATTGGCATGTTCGGAAAATGTAACAGCTTGAAAGAAATTCGAACAAAAAACAAATTCTTTTATTTAGACACTCGATATGCCATGAAAACTTAGGCTAAATTCATGGGTTAAGGACTAGTTAGGTTTATGGTTTGCAAGTGTAGTCTTATTGTGATCCGTTAGGGAAACAAAAGGTCTTTTGGGTTTTTTTTGAGGCACTTAAAGATCATAATTAAACAAAATGGATTCCATCGATGGATTTATATGAACCTTTAGGATTTTATGGTGTAATAAAAAGTTTGTGATTTTTTTTTTTATTTCAAATGGGCCAATCGGATAATGTCGCGTTCACTACAAGAGGATTCACTTTTCCCTGCGATTAATTTCGCTGGGAAAAGTCCTATAAATCACCGCTCTACACTATTCCCAGCGATTTATACATCGCTGCACGTTCGCCAGTATTAAACCTCCATTTCTGATCTACCCCAACAGAAGCCAAAAATCGCCGCTAAAAGATTATATTTATTGGCGATCTTGTCCGCTGCAAATAGTATAAAATATTGCCGCTAATATGATCTCGATTCAGTTCGTAATCATTGGAAAAGATTAATTCCGGCGCTTTTCTATCGTCGCTAAAAGTAATAAAATCACCGCAAATACACATTCCCATCGTTTCCAAAAAAACGCTGCAACTAACTAAATGGTTGTGAAAACCACAATGCGACAATTAAAAATCGTTGGTATATATATTTACCAGCGATTTTGGAATCACAGGGATTGAGTTAGCTGTTTCAAATTTCCAGATGCAGCAAGTGTAAAATCGCTGCTTTTGGTCAATTACCAGCGATTTTCTAATTGCTGCAATTGAATTTTTGGTTTTGAGATGTGTGTTGCAGCAATTATAAAATCGTTGGTAAATCTGAGTATGCAGCGATTTTATAATCGTCGTAATTGACTCTTCGGTTTTCATTATGCAATTGCAGCGATTGTCAATCGCTGCCCTTGATGAATTACTAGCAATTTATGAATCGCTGCAACTGAATTAACAGGTTTTTATAACTCTTTTGGGGCGATAAAGTTTCACCGATAAAGTGTTTTAAAATCGCCGAAAAAGCTATTTAATCAAATTGTTGACCCAGTGTTCTTACTGGGCCTTGTTTTTTGTTGTTCCTAAAGGCAACATTCAACCAACTTGGCATCCATTCAATCAAATTGAACACTGAAAACACATGAACAACTAATCCATCAACAAATAACTACTACCAACTTCTACAACTCTATTTAAGTGGGACCGTCCATCGACATTGGCACCCACAGTTCTACATATCGTCTTTGATTGAGAAAGGTGGCGATTTCATAGATATATATATATATATATATATATATATATATCATGTTACTTCTCATACTTCTCATCCGTGTATTTGACAAAATCAACAAGCTACACAACATTAAGGAAAACGAAAAAATTTAGATATATGAAAAGTATAGGTTTAATGGAGCATGTTTAGAAGAAAAACCAATGAACCCCAACCCATTTATTAGGCAGTTGTTCATACCTCAGATAACTTTATTTACCTAAAAAAATATGAAACTTTATTCAAATAGCAACCTCAACCCATTTTAACTTCACTCCATACTTATCACTAATCCAAAACTTTAAAACTCCTCATTTCAAGCATGGTAAAGGAATTCATGAACATGACTAATAACATGCTTGCTGTCCAATAAAGGCCATTGAGTTTTATGTGTGTCCAGATATATGAAGAACGTGGGTTAAGAATATACAAATGATAGGAATTTACTTAGAAATGGAAGGGAACAAGTTAGTGTCATAATAATCTGCAATCTTCACAAAAAATTACAGTTTGAAAGCTTTTGAATAACTTGTTGGAACCAATTTAATTGAAGAGCTAAAGCTCAGATGATTTTGGGTTTTTGTCCCTTGTTTTAAATACAGTTTTTCATACTAACAAATAACTATGGTTGAGCAAAAATGGGGATGAAATGGACTGGTTGAAGTCCCAAAACAGAGTGCATAGCAGGATTTGTTGCACTACCATGGACAGCTAATAGCTTTAGTACAAACATTGGCTCTTAAACATCCCTCATTTACCACAATAATAACATACATAAACCATTCATAATAGAGTTGAAGGAAGTTGAGAAGAAGAAACATCATTGTTTGGTGAAAGCATAGCATAAATAGCAAGAGGAGCTCACAAAAACCAGGAAATTCTACTTCTTCCTTTTTTTTTATAAAAGTGTAAACCAGGAAATTCTAATAGAACCTACTAGATTGAATAAAGTCATTGGTTGCTTGCTTAGGCTATTAATCTTGAAGAAAAGTGTTCTCAAGGTACATTCCCATGATCTACTAGTTTAACACATAGTCATAAAGGGTTAAAGGTAGGGGTGAAAACTGACCCCTTCAGCGCGATTTTTGGGCAAAACCGACGCCGACCAACACTTAAGTTTTGGGGGAGAAAACCGGCCGAAACCGGTCAATGGGGAGGAGAAATGCCGACGCCGGCCGATGCTTCATTTCTGTGGCGGTTCACAATCGGTTCTCAGACCGAGCTTCGTCTGAGAGGGGAGAGAGAGAGAGAGGATGAGAACTGAGATGCGAGGAAGAAGACGCGAGGAAGAAGATGCATTGATATCGAAACGACGCCGTTTGGTTTCAGTTGTGTTTAAAACATAACTCTAGGATTAAAACGACGTCGTTCCACTTAAACTTAAGTAGAACTACGTCGTTTTGAGTACAGAATATATAAAAAAAAATTAATTTTTTTAGTCGACCGGTTCAGCGGTTTGAACTAGGTTCGAACCGACGCCGAATCGGCCGATATCAGTTTTCTCAATTTTGTTCCGCATGCCGACCGGTTCTCAGTAGGTTCCAAGCTCGGTCGGTCGGTCTGAGTCGATCCTGGCCGATTCTTCAGTTTGTTGTACAGCCCTAGTTAAAGGCTATCAAAACTTAATTCATTCAAACTCAATATTAAAAATAGAAGATCTTCTCAATATTAAAAAGAGTAGAAATAAATATCAATATTCAATAAGCCTACATTTCAAATGACAGCAACCAACTACCCCAAAATAAACCCACAACACAGATGTACAGAAAAGAACCACAACTCAGATGCACAAAATAGAACCACAACTATCATGTGCACTAAAATCCCACTGCACTAAAACAAAACCACATAACAGATTAAGTTTGTAGTGCAAGCTATCACAAAGGCTAGTAGAATGCAGAAAACACAAGCTGAAGATAATAATAGTTTTTAGCAAATAGTACAACAGAAAAAGGTAATAATAAGCCAGAGTTTATGTCCACTCTCCAATTCGCTTTCCACAACCAGTTAATTATACACTCTCATTATCCAAGTCAATGAGACTATGCAAGACTTATGCACTCTAATATAGTTGCGATATATTTAATATTGCTCCTAACTAAAAAGACTAGAAATTAACTTTTATGATCTTATAAAATTAGAAAAATATGAAGTTAGTAGTCTAATAAATTTGAAACAGTTTTTAAACTCCATCAGTTTGTCACTTATATGAGCTAGCCCTACTTGAAGTTGGCCTATTTTTTCCTTTTAGGGGTTTAATATATGAAATTCATTCTGGCATAATATACTTGAGTTGGTTTTTCCCCTTTACCAAATTAATATTTGATTTTATAGTTTGGTTCATTTTCCTATAGGATTTTAACTGTGAACTATTGCAAGGCAACTGTGAACTAGCAACAGTTCGATCTTAAGCTTACTCCTGATCTAAATCTATATATAAACACTAAACACAGCAATATTACACAAAAAAAACCAGGCATTGAGTTCAAAATCGGCACTTAAACAGCAAAAGGCAAATACACAACATTTTGAAGCAAACAGAGGAACATGCGCATTAGTTTCGCAATAAACAAACATTATTGACAAAAACAAAAACATAAATTTTGCAATGCAACTTACGCATGAAGGGGGAAAACAAATAAATTAGCAATGAGATATACTTGTACGGTGATTCCCTTCCCTAGAGCAAACGACGATTATACTGGACTGCGGCCACAAAGAAAACCAGGCATTGAGTTGAAAATCGGCACTTAAATCGCAAAAGGCAAATACACAACATTTTGAAGCAAACAGAGGAACATGCACATCAGTTTCGCAATAAACAAGCATTATTGACAAAGAAAAAAACACAAATTTTGTAATGCAACCTACGCATGAAGTGGGAAAACAAATAAATTAGCAACGAGAAATACCTGTACGGTGGTTCCCTTCCCTAGAGCAGACGACGATTATACTAGACTGCGGCCACAAAGAAAACCAGGCATTGAGTTCAAAATCGGCACTGAAACCGCAAAAGGCAAATACACAACATTTTGAAGCAAACAGAGGAACACGCACATCAGTTTCGCAATTAACAAACATTATTGACAAAAACAAAAACACAAATTTTGCAATGCAACCTACGCATGAAGGAGGAAAACAAATAAATTAGCAACAAGAGATACCTGTACGGTGGTTCCTTCCCTAGAGCAGACGACGATTATACTAGACTATGGCAAAAGTTCAACTTGGGAAACGAAATGGAGTCACATAACCTATATTGTAAGGGAAGGAAACGTAGGGTCACAACGTCGTTACTAGCCGAAACAAAGGGAACTTGATTTTTCCATTTTGCAAGATCGCCGAAAATGGAGAACCAACAACGGAAGGGAGAAGGGTGTGAAAAAATGGGACAGTGAAAATGAGGCTTGGCTGAAGACGGAGGAGGTGATGCCATGCGCAAACACTGGGAAGGGTCGTAACGCAGGTGCACTGTAGTCGAGGGTTCGTCGAAGTGCAGAAGCTGGGTGTTGGGGGGAAATGTGTTTGGGGGAAAAATAAAATTACTCTTCGATAAATAAGAGATTTGGCGCCCCACACAATATATTGCAACGTAGTTTAGAGCGTCGCAAAGCTAATTTTTTTTCCCAATGATTTTACAAAGACCATCAAAGCGTTGCAATAGCCCTAATTATGGACCCAGCATACGATTGGTTATATTTGCTTTTAAAACAACTAGTGATTTGGAAATCGAAGCAAAAGAGTACATTTCTCAGCGATATTATTTGCAACGACTTAAAAATCGCCGAGATAGACCAATTTACTTGTAGCGGTTGTCAACTAACTACCACCTCTCCATTTAAGATGTCCAAGTAAGCCTAGAAATACTAGAGAACCTGCTTGACACATGGCACCATCACTACCCTCTATTTTGACCTCATTTACACATGTCAAGTTTAGTACATGTGTCTAAAGAGATTGAGTGTCAAAAAAGTTAAACCCATGCCTTCTTACAAAGCTTTACACCTCTTACACATGCCATACCCTTCCGCTTTGCCCCTTGTACGCCCTTGACCATGCCACCCTTTGGTTTGAATTTCAAGCCCCAAAATTGAGCCCCTCCACTCCATCGGTTGGCAATTTCTCTTCCCATTTGAGTTGACATTTTTGCAAGCAACCAAGAAATCTTTTTTGTACCACCGACATAGTGCCATGCCCTGCCAAATGACAAGCTTTTCAGCCCTCAAATCTACTCCCACACTCAAATAAAAACTGCCCCTCCCTTTCCCCATGCAATCGGTCAAGTCCCAACCACCCAACGTCTTGTGCAAGTCCATAAGTTGTTAGCTCTCTGGTCATAGCCATGAACAGGCCACAACCGTTTCTCACGGAGAATCGTTCATGAGAACACGTCTCAAGCTCCCATTTCTTCTTGGAAGTTCTTGAAGTGGTCCACAACTTCCCACTTGGTCTCCACCACGTTCACAGACCAGTTGGAACGTTCCCCATGATGAACTGAAGCTGTGGAACACTTGACACATAGCCACCGAAAGCTTGATGGAAGCTTGATGGAAGTTTGGCTATAAATACTACGGTTTGGTCCCCAAACTCCATCACTCAATCCCCTTCAGTCTTACACCATCTAAGTAGAGTGAGTAGAGTTTTGGAAGTGCCAAAATGAGAGAGAAACAGAGAAAGAGTGTGAGTAAGCATCAATGGCCGGAGGTACGCTTTCTTGGGTATTTTAGTTTTCGATTCTTATTAAGTGTTTAATTACGCATTTTAGAATTGTTATTAAGCTTTCATTTGGTATCAGAGCATCTGTATATACACCAAGGTAAAAACATAGTTTTTGTTGTCAAAAACATCATTTTTGAAGAGGTCTACAACTAGGTTTGAAACGGCTGGAGGTTGAAAACGAGCAAAATGAGATGTCACTTTTTTGCTATTTAGAAAAACGACATGTCGTTTATTTTGGCCAGTAATTTAAAAAAATCTAAAAATAAGTTTGGATATTTTTTGAGAATTTTTTGAATATAGGCATTGATTTGGAAATATGTCTAATTTTTGCTCATTTTTATGCATATAATTTTTATTTAATTTAATTATATGTAGCATGGATAATTGAATTGTGCAAATTTATTAACTATGCTCATATTTAGTTTGCGTTAATTGATTATTTATGCTCTAAATTAATACATGCAATTTCTGGATGACTATATATAGTAAAAAGCATGAAATTAAATGTGATGCATAATATTATAGTTTTAGTTATGCAATATTTATGCTTAAATTATGATAATATTTTGTGCATAATAATAACATGTTAGTTTTATCTAAAATTATGCAATTTATAATTATTCTCATATTAAGTTAATCTTTATGCATAAAAGTTAATTGTTTTGCATAATATTATGATTAGATTATGCATTTTCTTACTTCAATTATGAGAATTATTAAGTGCATAAATATAACATAATATACACGCTGATTGTGATTAAATTATGCAATATTGGAATATTCTCATAAAACATAAATTTTATGCATAAAAGAAATAATGTCTAGTGATCTATATAATTTTTAATTAATTAGAGAATAGTCACGGCATCTTTAATTAAATAAAACTATTTATTATGATTGATTAGGAAGAATATTTAGACATTAATTGTAATTAATTATACTTAATATAATAAATTTTATCCATATGAATTTTTATTATATTTATATAATTAATTAGGATAAAATATCAAATTATTCATAACTTACTCACAGGAATTATAAATTGATTAAATAATTTGATAGTTTTATCATAAGTTTTAATCTAAGATAGAATACATATATATCAAATTATAATCATAATATACCCTTTAGAATTATGTATTAAGTTAACAATTTGATAAATTCTATCATAAAGAATAATTGAATCTGCTTGAATTAAAAATTTAGCCCACAGACAATTTTTATGTCATTAGATTTAATTTTTAAGCATGATTTACATTGATAAAGCATGGAATTTTATTTTAGCCTCAATTTTAACATAAACATGTCATCTTTAATTTTATGCAGTTATACAACCTGCAAATTTCTCTAATATTCGTTGTAAAATCCCTAAACTTAAGGGAGATAACTATAAGGTCTGGAATGAGAGAGTTTTCATTCATTTAGGGTGGATGGACATCTAATATGCCATTAAGAAGGACAACCACCAACACTCACTGATACCAGCACTGCAGCGGACATCACGCTTTATGAATGATGGGAGTGATGTAATCGCCTCAGCCTGATGTTCATTAAGACTAAAATTTATGCTGGTATTTGTGGTTCTGCTGATCAGCATGAAAAGGAAACTTGCTGAAATCCATTGATGATCAATTCGTCACTTCAGACAAGGCACTAGCAAGCACCCTAATCATGAAGTTCTCATCTCCAAGGCTCACCAGTGTGAAAGTTGCGCGCACACATCATGTAAATGAGAGACAATGTGACTCAATTGAAGAAACTCGAGATTAAAATGTTGGAGTCATTTCTGGTACACTACATCCTGAACATCCTTCCGCACCAATACGGACCCTTCAAAATCTCATACAACACACATAAGGATAAATGGTCAATTAATGAACTCATGACCATATGTGTTCAAGAGGAAGGGAGACTGGTAATGGAACTGGGAGAAAGTGCAATGCTGGCAACATGTGGAAAGGAAAAATCTCAAGCCAATCAGAAAGGGAAATGTAAAATACCTCTCCAAGTTAATATCAAGAAAGGTTTTAAGAGTTTTTTATGTAAAATGAAGTGACACATGAAGAATGAATGCACCAAATTTCAAAAATAGCTTGCGAACAAAGGTAATCCAACCTCGTTTGTTTGTTATGAATCTAATATGGTTAATGTCAATATTAGCATATGGTGGATTGATTATGGATCAAAAATCCGCATGTCAAATTCCTTGCAAGGTTTGCAAAGTTAGAAAAGACCTTTTATGTTCCAAGTTTTTCTAGAAACTTGATTTCAATTTCAAAGCTTGTACCTTTTGGGTATTCATTTAATTTTTCAGAAACATCCTTCAGTTTATTTGATAACTCTGATTGTGTTGGAAATGATATTTTGTCTGATGGTCTTTACTACATTAATTTACAAAATAATGTCACTTACGACTCAATGCATGTTCACACTGGCACTAAAAGATGTGTTATGAATGAGGATACCTCTAAATTATGGCACCAAAAACTAGGTCATATCTCCATAGAAAGAATTAAAAGATTAGTAAATGAAGGGGTACTTAATACTCTAGAGTTTACTGATTTTGAGAATTGTAGAGACTGCATAAAGAGAAAGCAGACCAACAAGTCAAAGAAATGTGTCAATAGGAGTTCGGACATATTAGAGATCATAAATATTGATATATGTAGTCTAGACATTGACTCACATGGTCAGAGATACTTCATCTCTTTTATAGATGATTACTCATGACATATGTATCTTTACATGCTTCATAAGAAGAACGAAGCATTCGATGCCTTTAAGATCTTTAAGGCTAAAGTAGAGAAACAATGCAGCAAGCAAATTAAGATCGTAAGATTAGATAGAGGTGGAGAATATTATGGTAGATACACAGAAGATGGACAAGCACCTGGCCATTCACAAAGTTTCTTCAAAAGTATGGGATTGTTGCCCAATACACCATGCCATTCACATGGTCAGAGATATTTTATCTCTTTTATTGATGATTACTTACAATATATGTATCTCTACATGCTTCATAACAAGAACGAAGCATTAGATGCAATTAAGATCTTTAAGGCTGAAGTAGATAAACAATGCAACAAGCAAATTAAGATCATGAGATCAGATAGAGGTGGAGAATATTATGGTAGATACACAAAGGATGGACAAGTACCTGGGCCATTTGTAAAGTTTCTTCAAGAGCATCAGATTGTTTTCCAATACACCATGTCTGGTTCACTGGACCAGAATGATGTAGCAGAAAGAAGAAACCAAACATTATCAGACATGGTGCGGAGTATGCTTAGCAGCTCCAATCTTCCTAAATCGTTATGGGCTTAAGCACTTAATACGACAATATATATATTAAACCGAGTTCCAACCAAGATTGTTCCTAAAATGTCATTTGAATTATGAAAAGGTTGGAAACCGAGTTTGCGACAAAAGAGCGTTTGGAGATGCCCGTCTGAACTGAGAATTTATAATCCACAAGAGAAGAAGCTGGACCCAAGGACCATTAGTGGGTATTTCATTAGATATGTTGAAAGGTCTAAATTTTACATATTTTATTGTTCATCTCACAGAACTAGGATTGTGAAATCAAGAAATGCAAAGTTTCTTGAAAATGATTTGATCAGTGGTAGCGATCAAACCAGGAACATAGTTTCTGATAAGGATCATTCAGAATCTCAACATTCCACCTTAAGTCATATATTGGTTATTGTACACAGCACCCCTCAAGTACAAACTGGTATTGAACAACCAATCGTTAAAGTTCCACAAGATGCTGACAACATTCTAGTAGATCCGATAGTTCAAGAGTTGCCAAGAATTTGTGAATAACGAGTTGAACTACATACTTCTCAAGAAGATGATGGTACAACATTAAGAAGATCTATTAGACCAAAGTGATCAATAATTTCTAATAATTATGTTGTGTATCTGCAAGAATCTGACTACAACATTGGAGCTGAAAATGATTCTGAATTCGTTTCATAAGCCATGAGTTGCAAAGAATCAGAATTATAGTACAATGCCATGAAGGAAGAAATGAATTCTATGAAGAGTAACATAGTCTGGGATCTTATTGAGTTGCCTAATGGTACAAAATTCATTGGATGCAAATGGGTCTTTAAGACAAAAAAAAAAAGACTCATTGGGCAACATTTTGAGAGATACAAGGCAAGACTAGTTGCTAAGGGATTCACTCAGAAAGAAGGAATCGATTACGCTGAGACTTTCTCTCTTGTATCTAAAAAAGATTCTTTGCGTGTTATTTCGGTATTGGTAGCCCATTTTGACTTCGAGTTGCAACAAATGGATGTGAAAATGACATTTCTCAATGGAGATCTAGAGGAGGAGGTTTACATGACACAACCTAAAAAATTCTCCTCTAGTGATGGTGAGCAATTGGTTTGCAAGCTCAAGAAATCCATATACGGTTTAAAACAAGAATCTGGCCAATGGTATTTGAAATTCCATAATGTAATTTCTTCATTCGGTTTTGTAGAAAACATTATGGATCAATGTATATACCAGAAGGTCAGTAGGAGTAAAATATGTTTTCTTGCTTTATATGTGGATGACATTTTGGTAGCAACCAATGATAAGAGTTTGCTGCATGAGATGAAACAATTGCTCTCCAAAAATTTCTATATGAAGGACATGGGTGAGGTATCTTATGTCATTGGCTTAAGATCCATAGAGACAGATTTCAAGGCATCTTGGGTCTATCTCAGGAAACCTATATTAATAAAGTTTTAAAGAGATTTTGGATGAAAGATTGTCTACCAAGTGTAGCTCCTATTGTGAATGGTGATATGTTCAATTTGAACCAATGCCTGAAGAACGACTTTGAAAGGGAACAAATAATGAACATTCCATATGTTTCTACTGTCGGAAGCCTAATGTAGGCTCAGGTCTGCACAAGACCTAACATTGCATTTGTTGTGGGAATGTTGGGACAATATCAGAGTGATCCAGGTTTAGACCACTGGAGAGCTGCAAAGAAAGTAATGAGGTACCTTCAAGGAACCAAAGACTACATGCTTATGTATAGAGGAACAAACAATCTGGAAGTAATTGGCTACTCAGATTCTGACTTTACTGGTTGTGTTGATTCACACAAATCAACATCATGATACATTTTTATGATGGTCGATGGAGCTATATCATGGAGGAGTGCCAAGCAGACCTTGACTGCCACTTCCACTATGGAAGCCGAGTTCGTCTCCTATTTTGAGGCTACTTCACATTGTGCATGGCTTAAGAGTTTCATTTCTGGTTTAGAATTATGGATTCTATCTCTACATCATTGAGAATGTATTGCAACAATTCAGCTGTTGTTCTTATGGCAAAGAATAACAAAAGTGGGAGTCGAAGTAAACACATCGACATTAAGTATTTAGCCATAAGGGAACGTGTTAAAAAAAATGGTCATTAAACACGTCAGTACTGAATTGATGATCGCTGATCCTTTGACTAAAGGCATGCCACCGTTGAAATTCAAGGATCATGTAGTGAATATGAGACTTGATTCCATTATGTAGTTTTTCATCGTATGGACAATGTTATTTTAATGAAATTCTCAATTATTGTGATGTTTTTCTCATATTTATGTGCACCTTAATTTAATTTTGAGAAAATTCATCTGTGCAGGACCAAGAATAAACATAGGGTTTATTCATTAAGAAATTGTTGCCACATAAATTATAATTTTTAAGAAATAAATACATAGTAATACATGGAAGGTAATACTCGTCATTAGAGGACTTATCGTCATGATTCATGTATTTATTACTTAATATAGATTATCAATGGGTTTAAGATTAGACATTAGATTAGAAGTGTGGACCAAGTGGGAGAATGTTAGCTCTCTTGTCGAGGCCATGAACAGGCCACGACCGTTTCTCACGGAAAACCGTTCGTGAGAATGGGTCTCAAGCTTCCTTTTTTTCTTGGGAGCTCTTGAAGTGATCCACAACTTTCCTTCGAGTCTCCACCACGTTCATAGAGCAGTTGGAACATTCTCATGATCAACTAAAGTTGTGGAACAATTGACATGTAGCCACCAAAAGCTTGATGTAAGCTTGGCTATAAATACTATGGTTTGGTCTCCAAACTCAATTTCTCAATCCCCTTCAGTCTTACACCATCTAAATAGAATGAGTAGAGTTTTGAAAATGCCAAAATGAGAGAGAGAAACAGTGAGAGAGTGTGAGTAAGCATCAATGACTGGAGGTACGCTTTCTTGGGCATTTCAATTTTCGATTCTTATTAAGTGTTTAATTCCGCATTTTAGAATCATTATTAAGCTTTCATAAGTAACCCTCTATCACCCCAAGCCCTGCTCTGGGGAACCCAACAAGTACCCTCTCCTTGCTTTCTTTTTGTTCCATACGTCCACTTTAATCCTCCTCACTTGCACACAAGTTTGCAAACCACCCTTTGCACATTTGATAGAAAATTGAGTGAGTGAGAGAGGAGTAAGGAGAAGCTAGGCAATCCTCTTGGTGATTAGCTTGGTAAGCTAATTTTTCTCAACCTCTCCTCCTCATTTTTAAGTTACCATAAATTAGGGACTTGATGGCTTGGGTGTTTGAATGTTTTCCTTAAGTTAAATGGTTGACTCTTGGTGAAGTTGGGGTATGTTAAATTTAACTAGAACGTGTTGATTGTTTTTGAGTTTTGACTTGGAATGTCATATAGTTTTAGGTTCTATTTGGTGGTTTCGGTTTTAATGGAATTAGTGACATGTATAATGTATCAAACTTTGGTTTGAGTTTGTAACACAAGTGCCTTCACTCAAAATTTCATGAACCTATTAGGATTACTTTGATATAACTTGGGTGGCATGGAGTTGTTGCGGAATATAGGTACATACAAAAATATATATGCATGTGATTTGTAAATTTGAGAACTAAGAAAATAACAAGAACAATTTAGAAAAAGAGAACTTGGTGCTGAGACATATTGTGATGAACGTTTTCTTTAGAGTAGATTCCACCACCTCTAAATCTTACCATGCACTAGGCTTATTGACAATGTATTCCTAAAATACAATAACGTCGATTCTCGTTAATCTCATTTTGGTGCATACAAAATGAGATCCTCAAATCCAATATTAAACAACAAAAGCCCAAATAAAGGCACAAATTGATAGCGGAAGTGTTTCTCTAAATTTCAAGAGAATTTGGAGGATTTATATTCACGGATGGATTTCCCTATTTATAGAAAATGAAATGACATTTATGAAAAGTCACAGTTTTTTTAATTTGCAATAAAGACATTTAAATCGCTTCTAATTCAATAAAGGGTGTACCAGTTCGTGCAATGGCCCAGTCGTTAACACATTCTTTCCCAACTGATTGGCATTGGTTTGAAATGCTACATTGCCATTCTCAAGCAATTTTTTTTTCCTCTTCCGCATAAAGCCAAATAGCAATTCAGCTAGATAGCGACTGGAAGGAGGGACAATAAGGAATAAATTACAAGGTAGAACCACCGGGACTTTGTTTGTGTAACAAGATATTCTCAGGTATTTTAAAATATTTCATTCTCAATCATCACACAAAACAGTTTTCAATTTCAAATATTCAATTTTTTCATTTAATCATTACAACTTTTCTAAACTTTCAAACAAAATACAAAAAATAATACAAAATTTTCAAATTTCAAAACAAAAATTATATTAAAAATTTTTTAAATTTATAATATTTTTATTTAACTTTATCTCTTTCCTTCTCCAAACTATTAAAACATCTTAACTGAAACTATTTTACTACTAGTTACAAACCATTTCGCTACTATTTACAAATATTCTGAGATATCGAACCCTGAACCGGCTCATTGGTTCATGACAATAAGAAAATATAAAATATAAATATGTTTAAAATATTTTAATCAAACGAACTCTAAAACCATCAATCCCTCACACAATAATATTTTAGAAGATAAAATAGTAGAATTTTTGGGCTAAGTACTATGCATCAATATAGGTAACTTGCGGCTTTGAATGTCTACATAATGTAAGTGTGTTTCCTTCTGAAAGATTCATGGTGTACCAAGTTTTGAATAAGAATCTTTTCACTCAGACTTCTCCACACCGCATACATAGTATGACAGATATTAGGTTCCTATCAAGTGTGGTGCATAAAGGTCATGCACCGGATCTTGGTTTCATAAACACTCTAGGGAATAACCCAATTACCATAGACTACAACTCCATAGTCACACGCACATAGATAAGTTCTCTAACAGTACATGCAATTCAATACCTCGCTTTAATTTTGGACTCATTCAAAGCAATTAGCTTTTTTTTTTCCATTGCATTTGTAGCACTCACACCCTAAGGATGGACAAATAGTAATATTTTAATAGTGCTTTCCAATTAATCAAGTAGCTTCTTCTTCCCATTGAACCTTGTTCTTAGGATCTCCAATAAGAAAAGTTAGATTTCCACAATCAGTGACTTAATTAATGGGCTTTAACCTCATCCTCTTTGATGCATGTATAATCTTCGACTTTGCCGGTCCTTTCATCGAAGGATCTACAAGGTTTTCTTCTGACTTTGCATATTCCAATTTCAAGTATTCATTCTTTATCAGGTATCTAATAATAGAATGTTGGATACTCAAAAGTATCATCTTATGATTAAAGTGTTTATTATTACAAGCACTTATCACCACCTTATTATTCCAAAGAATAGAAATAGGTTGGCATTGGTTTATTAACTAGTGAAAGATTTGACAATTAAGTCTTAAGCTATTCTATCTCATATTTGGTAGTATCCAAGGCTATCAATTCATCCTCTATTGCAGACCATGACACTATTTGCTTAGAAAATCTCCAAGCCACAACTACTCCACCAAGAATGCAAATATATCTACTCGTTTCCTTACAGTCTGCTGAATCAATCATCCAACTAGCATCAATAAATGCTTCTAATACAATGGGATACCTAAAATAATGAATATAATATGTCATGTTTCCTCTCAAATATCTAAGAATTCTAAGTATCCCTTCCAATGAGAATCATCAAGCTTACTAGTAAATATGATACATCTACTCACATCATATGAAATACATAGGTCTAGTAGAATTAGCAATGTACAACAAAGTACCAAAAATATGGAAATCTCTCAACTGTGACACAGGATTTCCACGATTATTACTTAAATGCAAGCAATGATCAAGAATAGTACTAAAATATTTGCATTCGAATTTGTCAAACTTCTTAAAAATCTTTTCAATATAATGGGATTAATTTATGTTAATATCATCACGAGATCTCATTAATTTAATACTAAGAATTACTTGTGTCTCTCTCATGTCTTTCATGCTAAAATGTTTTGATAAAAAATTCAACATTAGTAACAATATCTATATTTATACCAAAGATGGGAACATCATCAACATAAAAACATAGCATTACGCATGCACCATCAACCTTTAGTGTATAAACATATAAACACTTACCACATTTATTTATTTTAAAATCATAAGATAATATTATTTCATCAATTTTTTGGTGTCATTGTTAAGGGGATTATTTCATACCAGAGAGAGATTTAAGAAGTCTAAAGCTTTTCTTTTTTGTCCTGGAACCACGGCATCCATTGGTTGATCCATATATATTTCTTCTTCTAGATCGTAGTTGCGAAAGATAGTCTTTACGTCCATAATGTGGACATCAAGTTTATGAATCGCAGCTAGAACAATATGGATACGAATTGTGGTTATTCTAGTAACAAGAGAACATGTGTCAAATTAATTGATACACTCTCTTTGTGTAAATCCTTTTGCAACCAATCTAGTTTTAAATTTATCAATAGTATCAACTTGTCTATTTTTCTATGTAAAAATCAATTTATATATAATGGTTTTATATCTAGGAGGAAGATCACATAAGTTCCAGGTATCATTAGTCTTAAAAGACTCAATCTCATTATTTACAGTTTCTTTCCAAAAAATAGAATCAATAGAATATGAAATTCTTAAATATCAAGGATTCTTCCTATTCATAATAGGTATAAATATCATGTCGAAAGTCATTTTCCTTTCTTACTTATTTTCCTCTTTCAAGTTGATTTTCTAATCCATATGAATTCTCAGGATTACTGGTTGAAGGAAAACTCAATGTAAAAACAAATCTTTCTACTATTTTTTTAAAGGAAATAGTTTTTCAAAAATTGTTGCATCCCTAGACTGCATGATGGTGTTGGGATCAATAGCTTAGACTTCTAGTTTGATTATTAAAAACCTATATGCAAAACTATGTCTAGCATACCTATCAAATACTGCATCTACTGTGTGGGGACTCAATTTCTTTTTCTTAATTTTTGAAACATTACGTTTCGCAAGACAACCCAAAAATCTCTAAAGAAAATAATGTTAGGTATTCTACCAGTCCAGAGTTCATACGACATCTTGTCAAATCTCTTCAATGATACTCTGTTCAAGATAAAAATAAAGTGCAAGTATTGATTCTCCCCACAATTGTTGAGGTAGGTTAGAAATAGAAAGCATGTATTTGCCATATTCACTAATGTTCTATTTTTCCTTGCAACAACACTTTTGGATTAAGGAGAATATGGAGGATTTCCTCGTGTATAATATCCTTCTCCTCACACTATTGAATCAATTGGTTAGTGGAGTATTCACCTCATCTATGGGACCTAATAATCTTAATCATTCTCTCCAATTGATTTTCAACTTCAATTTTATAATTGAAAATTTTATTATAAGATTCATTTTTTATTTTCATCAAATAAACATAACAAAATTTGGACATATCATCTATAAAAATAATGAAATACTTATTACCATCTTTAGAAGAGATATATACTATTTAAATAGAAACTATCACTATGAATTAATTCAAAGTAGTGACAAATTTCTTACAACATATTTAAATGGTTGTTCGGGATGTGTTGATTGAATACATACTAAACATTTTTCATTCAAATCAATAGGAACTTTAGAGATAATTTTTAAATCCATCATTATTTTAACATTATGATAATTAACATAGACTAATCCAGCCTGCCATATTAAAGAGAAAAATATAGAAAAAGCAATTTTATTATTACAATTAAATTTGTCTACTGCAATGTTTAGAATACTTACTACAAACAAACAATCACTCATATAACTTTTCCCCACAAATGACCCATATTTAGATACAATAACTTTATTTAATTAAAATAACAATGTATATTTTTATCTACTAAGTAAAGATCTACTAATTAGGTTTATACTCGCCTTTCGCAAGTACAACATTACTCTAATGCAAGGGTGTTTTCAAATGTTAGATTGAGTTAAGCTTTTCCTACCCCAGGTGCAGAGGTGGAGTTACTTATCATCACTTTCATGTTTTTTTTTTTATTAAGAGCCGAGAATCATCTGTCCACGAGTGATCTCGTCCCAATTTTATTAATAAATTCTCACTTATGACGGAGGAAAACTGTGATTACAAACCAATACCTAGGGATACAATATAAAGTTCCGAAACCAGGTATCATAATAGCCTAATTTTTGCTATCCAAAAAACGAAAAGATAGAGAAAAAACCAAGCAACAAAACCCCACCTGCAAAAAAAAAAAACATTAGCACAACACAAATAGACAATAAAATCTTACCAAACCAACACAATGACCAAACATCACATGAGAGTTGACTCTAACAGCAACGCAAAGATGGTAAACCAAGTTTATCCAATCGAATTAATCCACAAAGGATCCTAGGCAAATCCCCAATAATATTTCATTTCGTGTTATGACCAGCCGCCTTGCTCCGAGCCAACCAATCAGCAACTTTATTTCCTTCTCTATAAACGTGCCGAACTAAGCAAATCATTGAGTCCATAAGGACAAGTATATCCTCCCAAAAATCCTTCAAATACCATACTTCACATCTCCGCCTATTCCACCACGAGATTACCACTTGAGAATCTAATTATATTTCTACAAAATTAATCCCTAGATTTTTACAAGTTTTAAGACCCTGCATCAGAGCTAACAACTCAGCTCTATTATTTGAACCAAAGCCACTATGAGAATTAAAAGCATGAACCACGTGTCCTTGATCATTTCTAATAATACCACCCACCCTTGAAGAACCTGGGTTTCCTAGACTACTACCATTTGTATTCAATTTAAACCACCCTTGAGCAAGTTTTTGCCGAGCACAAGCTTTAAATACTGCCTCACGGGGACTTTAGGCGTAATTTGCAAAGCTTGTAAAATCTGCAATTCGTACGTAGAACATTTCTTAACCTTTCTCATGTCTTGACTTATTGTGCCCATCAAATTCTTAATAGTATGCCAAACCGCACTAATAGATTGAGTGCGCCCCTCCATACGGGCAGTGCATCTTCTACACCAAATATGCCAACTAATAATCGACAGAAGTAGCCCCACAAAAATCCCCACTTGAGAGTCGGTTGACGCAAGTCTAAACCTGGCCGTCATTGTCTCCATCCAAGTATGACCAAGAGGTAGACCAAAAATATTACCACAATAACGCCATATGTTAGCTGCAAACTCTCCTCCAAACAAAACATGATTTTGATCCTAATACTTACCTACTTCACAACAATCACAACGAGAAACTATCGAGATCTCAATTCGTCTAAGACTATCATCAACGCTCAAAGCCATATTCCATGCTCTCGACATAAAAACCAAAACTTTAAGAGGCAACAACCTATGCCACATCCAAGAATGTCAATCCAAACTTGAACCTCTTATTTGAATGCAATCCCAAGCTAATTTAGTAGAAAAATTACCTCTCATGTTTAGTCCAGATCAATACATCAGACCCCTCTTTACAACCGGCCAAAGCCTCAATAATATCATCCACATTGTCCTGACCCACTAACGAAACCAACAGCTCCATATCCCAACTATTATTCAGCTTACAGTCCTTAACTCTAAACAACGGAGTCCCCACAATCTGGAAATCCTCAAATAACGAACCCCTATACCTCCATTTATCGTACCAAAATAAAATATTCTCCTCCCTCATGTTGTTGGTATCCTAATAAGTTGAAAAAACATGAGTATGTGGTTTGGCGATCTTAGTTGTTCATTGCCTTGGTTTTCTCTCTTCTCACAGTGACAATTAAAACAAATGGGTCTTTTATAATTCTTGTTGATATATAACTTTGGTTTCAAATTGTGCACATAACTAGTTTTACCCTTATTGAATTTAGACATCTGATGTAATGGGTTCCTATGTGCTCCTGGCCTTCTATAATATTTGCTTTATGGTATGTTTGGGTAATGAGTTGAGATGAGACTTTGTGAAGAGTAGTGAAATGGTTTGAGTTAAGATGTTTTACTGAGTTTTGATAAATGAGAGAAAAAATTTTAGAAAAGTTTTATAAACTTAAAATATTCTAAGAATATTATTTTTTTAATATTATTTTTGTTTTAAAATTTGAAAAAGTTGTATTATTTTTTTTATTTTGTTTGGAAGTTTGGAAAAATTGTAATGATTAGATGAAAAATTTGAAATTTTAAAATTGAAAAATATTGGTGTTTAAATGATGTTATGACAAATTTTGAAGTCACTTCCCAAACAAGACCTTAGACAAGAATTCAGATACCAAAGATGGGGGATAGTATTATTTTCCAACTATTGTTCTTGGGTCTTATTGGCAGAGATCAATGTTTTCATGATCATGTCTTCAATCTATTTTAAGACTGTTGTGGAATATGGATATAAAAAATATATATACATACGCTCTGTAAACCTAAGAACAAGAAAAGAAAAAGAAAAAATTAGGAAGAGAAAACCACGTGTGAAGGCCTTTTGTGTGACGCCCCCAAATTCCGCTTGGGATCGGATGGGCATTTGAAGCGTTGAGGCATGCAACATAAGGTTACCTGCTCCCATTCATGACATATGAGATGCAATATTCCTAACATGCATCTAGCATTATGCAATATTTGCAGTAGATAATTTTTTTCTTTAGCAATACTATGCACCAAACTAAAATATCTCAAATACTTAAAACATATTTTATACATAATGACATACTAAACAACTGAGATCACAACACTAGTCCAAAATGGTTGTGAATAAAAGAGTGCTGGAGATTGAACTCCACAAAATACAAATAGTAATCTGAGGTAACTACATCTACGTCGCCTCGTTGCTTAGTCGACCGTTTCTAGTTGGTCAACTCCCAATTCTCCTTCTGATCCTGTAACAAGATCTACCATTCGGGAGGAATGGTAGTTGGGACTACCACGGCTGAGATTTGATTACAAATCTCAGTAAGTTAACAAAAAACCTTCATACAGGTTAATGATGCATGCATGGCAGTAAAACCATGAATGCATAATCAAATCATAAGTAATCATAGCATAACTTGACATACAACATGACATAACTGGCATAACTTAAACTGAAACTGAAGCTTAGCATGAACGTGACTTGAAACATAACATGGACTTGAAACATAGCATGAACGTGAACTTAGAACATAATGTAAACGTGAACATAACATAACATAACATGAACTTGAAACATATTTTTGTCTCATGGGATTACCATAATTGCGTGAACGTAAACTTAACATAAAACATGACTTGAATGTGAAATGCATGAACTTGGAATCTTATTCAATAGACTTAATTATTAAAGTAACCATATGGGTGCTACACAGGTCCCCTTGAGCCGTGTGTCCCTGCCAATTATCGCATCACATCACAGGATCCTATACCAGCTGTGAGTGCGTTAATACGTACTCCACCGTTGTTGTAGCCCCACATATTCTACGTGTCACAATTGTTGTGTCTCAAGTGTATACTCCACAGTTGTTGTGGCCGCATGACTTATTTGTTTGTACCACACTTGTTGTGGACACACGTAACATAAAGTGTGGCTCTATCGGCGTTAGTGTCTGGCGCGCTCCGGTAACCATCTAATTAGGCCCCATTCGCAACTTGTTGACTGTACTTCATCAACCCAGAGAATTTCACACCTATTTAGACACTCCAGCGTGAACAAAGGAGTTCCACTAGGATATTACCTCATCCTAGCGCTTAAGGTCGTGATTGACATGAATAACTTAATTGGCATACATGACATTTCGTAACGTGATGTAACGTAACATGAACATGACATAAAAGACAGAAGTCCTGATGTAGCATAATGTGACATTAATGTAAAAAGACAGACATGACATACTTTGAGAGATAAATGTAACAGACAACATTTCATAACATGGCATACATGTAACAAGCAACATTTCGTAACATAACATACCATATAACAGATAAGATTTCTTCACATGGCATAACATGTGACGGTGAATATTACGTGACATGAAATACATGTAACATATGGCATACTTAACTTAACTTGACATACTTGCAATATATAGCAATATGTGACAGAATATCTTGTGTAACAGACGAATAATTCAAGACAGAATAAATTCTGTGTAACAGATAAATATGTAATGACTTGGCATGATACATATGATAACATGCTTACATAGACTTTAGTTCTTTTACTTATCACTCATACACATTAAACTGATAATAAGTTAAAAACTAACTTATCACGGTCTTCGCGCTTCTAGACAAAACTTAAGTGCAATCACGAGAAACTGAAAGTAGTGATTTTTAAAAATTAGAATTTAATCACTAACAATAAGGAATATGGAAAAATATCAACTTAGAGTAAAATTACCATTGTACCCTCTACATGTGGGAAAATGACTATTTTACCCCTAACTTAAGAATTTTGCATCCTAACTCCAAAAATCACCAACATTTATGTAAATTTTATCTTAAACTCAAATATTAATTCAGAAAAATTTAAAACTAAACACAACCATTAAAACTCTATAGGGCCGAAACTTGCAAAGGCTATTTCCTTTGATTTTTGTTGTAATTCTTTCAAATTTCAAAACTCATGATTAAGCCAAAACTTTTCTTCTACTATACTCATAACATATTCCTAAGAATAATCATGTTTTGAATCATGAACAAAAGTCATCAAAATCACTAAAACCATACTTGAACTTTTTGGTTTCTCTTCTAAGTTCAAAACAGATTTTTGTTACTAACTTGTTTTGATCAACCTCTTGATCCCTGACTTATAAAGATGTGATCTTCAAACCAAAATATCATATGGTTTAAAAAGGTGTCCTAAAACAGATCCAATCATCAAACTCAAGATTATTTGGTTAAACATCAACCAAAACATAAATTTAGCCAAGAACATCATCACTTTGGCCTAACCGAATATCTCCTTGCATGAAATTTCATATCTTCGAAACTTACATCAAATATCTTCAAAATAACATTCTAACATGTATATAAGAGGCTTAGGATCTTCCAATAAAAATATCAAAACCATTGGAATAAGATTAGACCATAAAAGATTTAAACTTTCTCAAAACAGAAACTGTTTTTCCTCTTCTAGTTTCTAAGTTTCTAGACCTAAGAAACTATTTCCCCACAACTTTTAATCATGCAATAAATCCTCAACCAATAATCATATACACATGTTAACAGTACTCCATAAAAATTTTGGACCAAGATCTATTCATTAGCTTGGTCAAAAACTCCAAAATATAACACACTCTCAAGTTTATCGTCCAGAATGACCTTTCTGGGTTCTAAACAACTTTTGACTAATCCAATTATCTTCAAATGGAACGAATAAGGTATCCACGTAAACTAGACTCCTAACTAAACAACTTTCATGAAGGGAACTTGGCAAGAAAATACTTACAAAAGCTTCGAAACAGGCACTCGCAAGAGGTAAGAAAAACTGCCCGAGAGTGTCTTTTGTGTTCTATGAAGGAAAAGTGTAAAGGAGAGTTGCTTTTCATGGGAAGTGGACTGGAGAGCCTCTTACACAAGTTATGGAAAGTGATAGGACTGAAGAAAAGGTTGAGTGTTGGCCTTTTCTTCTCATAAAAATCAGTCCAAGATCTTTTCTCAAGGTGGAGTGTAAGAGTGAAAGAGTGAGGTGGCCTTTTAGCTTTGTATTTCAAAAACCTTCTAGGTCCTTCTTTGTAAAGATCTGGCCAGCCAAGTGAGGGTACAAAACTTAGCCATGAAGCAATGCCAATGGTGACCAATTTCGTCTTAATGGGCCTAAACCAAATGGACCTAAATTTTGGGGTTTAAAGAGTGTTTAGGTTGCTGTCAAGCCCAAATCCAATATCACTTAGCCCAATCAATTTTTCAAAGTTAACAAGGTTGGATAATGATGTTCTAACACAAATTTGAAGGATTAATAGCATGTGGAAGTGATTTAATCAAGTGATTAAACACAATGCTAGAAATCGGATTAGAAAACGTTTAGAGACCAACTTTAGGGTTTTGGGGAAACCGTTTAGGGTTCCGATTTCAACCATACTTTTGGGCTTTCAATTGGATTCCCACCATTTAGGGTTTCGCTACGATTGAAACCTTCTTTGGTCTGGCACAATTTGGTTGATCAGATGAAACAAAGTTTTGCTTAAGTAGCATGGTCTCACACCTTGATTCCTTCAAATCAATCAAATGTTCCTCATGGTGCCAAGTGTCTAATATTATTCACTAAGTGTGGCTAAGATCTTGCCAAGTGTCCAAATAAAAATTCTCTAATATAATTTGGACACTCCACACTGTGATTTTAAAACACTGCAATTGGTGCGCTTACCAAGGTTACTATTCACTCCGGAAAAGTGAATCATAAACTTAGCGCCAAAAATTCCTAAATATTCATATTAACCTACAGTGAAAATATTTTACCGAAATTCAACCTCGAAATTCCTAAATAATTTCATAGTTTCAAACAGGTGTTTCGTCCGAAAATATAAAAATAAATTTATTGTGCCATAAAATCCTAAATAATCAACTGAGTCTAATGGTTTAGACCATAATGCATTCTAACACTTCTAACTATTTCAAATAAATAAAACTCATATTTCTAGCACCATAGTGAGTGATAACACTGATTATGTTGACAGACTAAAACCTATGCGATTGGTCGATTCGTAAAAACTTATAGAGTTTTCACGAGATTCCTAAAGTCAATAGAAATTCCACTAATGAATTTCTAGCGGGCTGTTACATTCTGTGATAGACGCATTTCTTTGAGAAGATCCGCCGTGTGCACTAGACTTCTTGACAATATACTCCCAAAATACAAAAACATCGATTCCCGTTAATATTCTTTTCGGTACATACGAAAAGAGATTCTCGAACCCGATATAAAATAGCCAAAATCCAAAAAAAGAAATTATTTCTCTAAATTTCTACATAATTTGTAGTATTTAATTTCATGGGTAGGTTCCTTATTTATAAAAAATAAAAAGAATTCACAATAAACACATTTATGATTCACTATATGGCACAACTCCTCGTGTTGTGGTCCAACGATTAAGCTCCTATCTCCCATAGGAATGCACTAATTCAAACTAGAGACATGGTCTTATAGTTTGGCTAGGCTGACGACCAAACAGTAAAATATTTTAATAATTTTAAATGTAAAACCAACTGGAGGATGATAGGCCTCTATCTAGTAAGTAGGAGGCAAGCTGTAAGAAAATGTCAAATGTAGATTTGCTTCTTCTAGAAGAATAAACGATGCTAATTAGAATGCAAGGCTTACCTATGCTGGTGAAATACTTTCAATGTGTTAATAACCAACTATTTTGGGATTGATTATTTGTTGCTTGTCTTTTATTAAAAATTAGAATATATTTTGTCTATAAATAAATATACTAAATAAGTTCACAAATTAATATGATACAATATAATACATTAGATTATAAATTGATTTTTATTTTTAAATTAGACCTAACATATTATATTCAGGTTAGGTTTGGATAGTGAATTGAGACGTGATAAGTTGAGATGAAAGTTGAATAAAATATTATTATAATATTATTTTTTAATATTATTATTGTTTTAAGATTTGAAAAAGTTAAATTATTTATTATATTTTGTGTGAGAATTGTAATTATGAGATGAGATGAGTTGAGCGCTCATTTCACCCTCCGAACCCCCAATTTGTTCCTCGATTCATGTTGGAAAGCTACCATTCTCTCGATCATCAAACTCATTTACGTATTTTCTTAGAACAAAAAGGAGCATCAAATTCATTCAATACTAGCCATACAAGAAAAGGAAGATGAAGTGAGAGGAGAGGAGATCAGCAAATATCGACAAATGTCATTCAACTCAACGGCCCTCATAGTTTTCGATTCTCTAGGACGAGAAAAATAGACTATAGAGCCTCAAATCATTGATCCCCTTTAAATTGTTTCAACAAGTATGATTAAACAGTATGATAAAACTATGAAGTCGGAATAGAAACTTTATATGAGAAAACAATAAAATTGGAATAAACTTAGACATGGTTTGATTATTGAGATGAGATCTCATTTCATATAATCATTACAATTTTTTTAAATTCTCACATAAAATATAATAAGGATGACTCTACAGCCATCGCTCCCAACTCCTGTTAGGAGCCACCGCTAGTCTTAGGATTGTTTTTTTTTTTTCTTTTTTCATATATGTATTTTTTAACATTTAAAAATATTTTTAAAAAAAATAAAAAACTCACAATATTATTAAAAAATACATTCTTAATCATTACATAAATAAAAAATAAAATAAAATAAAAAATTAGGAGCGGGAGCTACCAGCAATAGCCCCTAGCGGGACATCTATCATTTCCGATATAATAAACAATTCAATTTTTACAAATCCCAAAACAAAAATAATATTAAAAAATTATATGCTAACAATATTTTATTCAACTTTTAACTTTTATCTCATCTCATCTCATAACCAAACTAAAAGTTCATGAACCGTACCATACTATCAAAGAATTGTCTTCTCTTCTACTCCTTTTTCAATTGAGTAATACTACATTCAGTCGTGGAGTGCACAAGTATCTAACAATCGTTTTGAAAAAGAATAAAATCTACTACTAAATAATTAATTTTTTTTTCACGTGAATCTCATATTTACTCACTTTTTTAAAAAGAATTGTGAAAGTTTACACACTCCACAATTGTAAATATAATTTCTCTTTCCGGTTATGCTTTTCCTTTCCACCAAAAACAGATACGAAAACAAAGAGATGTAACTTTGCAAAGCCAGCTTGCTAAAGACGAAAGAAAGTCTTGAGAGCATGAGATGCTAACAATTTGGGCACAATACACAGAAGGCACTATCAAGATTGTGACTTCATGGAAGAATATTTAGAACTTTGTGATATTTATGGACCACCACTTCCAACTAAGCTATCAGCGAATGAACCAAACTTAAGCAAGAAGAAAAACACAAACTGAAATTCACACATTCCAAATTCAGAAGTATCGCATTACACCTAAGTCGATGGTCATGCACCTTTTCATATACAGACCACTGCTCCGTTCTATATTTTCATCCACATCTGCAAAGAGCAAAAAGGCCCCTACATATACAGATATAGCCAGCAAGTGGACAAAGAAGCAACAAGGGGAAGAGGCACCGAGCAACTGAGTTCTGTTATCTCCCTAAAACTCCGAATCAAATTGCAAGGCAATGGAATCATGATTTAAAACACAAATGATTGCTTGGAAGTGGCCAAACCACTAATTGCAAAGTATCATACCAACGATCGACTCAAATCCTTAAATTAGCACAACGGCTATAGCAACCATTTGTCGATCAAGATAGCTGACAGAAATTCAATATCTTCAATGCAAATGGCCATCATAACCATCCATAAGCAACTAATGTCAATAATTCGAGAAACAACGATATCAATCACAACCCAGGATGATGGCATAAACATTGACATAAATGCAAAACAAGATACTAACATCAGAATCTGATACAACGTGATAAAGGGCCAAGAAGGCAGAAAATCTAACACTACATAGAGACTCCACTACATTAGGGTACTCATGCAACAAAAGATCAACCAAGCAAATATGGATAGTATGTTTTTTTCAATACAACCGATAAGACCAAGAACAGCAAGCAGCTCCTCTGATAGGCTCCCTGTTATAGGAGCATGCAGAGATCAATAACAGCATGCATTCTCAACACTAGATCCAGCGTGAATTACATTCCCTAGTAAAGCCAGCTGCCACATTCTTCTCTGACAGGCTCTCGCTTCACAAGTTGAAAAAAAGAAGAAATAGAAGTTAGCGGTATATAAAATATGTATTAAAGTATACAAAACAAAATCCAAAAAGGTATTACTTCTTACCTTGAGCATCACTCGGTACGATCAATAACCGGCAAGGAAGATAACCCTTGCCGAGATCAAGATGAATGGGACAATATGCACTCACAAGAACAAGAAACTAGAAGGAGCTTACAAGAGGACAATGCAACATGGAATAAGCCAACAAAATGAAGAAGCAGAAGCTCCCTTCCCACTTTTCGCTCTTAAAAACCAGGAAAATGGCGAAGGGAACCATACCTCCCAGATTGCACAGAGAGGAGTCAGATCCTAGTAAAAGGATAGAAACAGTGAGTAAGAAGAGGGTGGAGAAGCTGAGAGGTGGGTAAAGGGTTCGAGGAAGGCAGCTCATCTGAGCCAGCCAATTTAGGCAACCTTTCATCTATTCATTCAAGACAGTAATCAATGATAGACTGAGAAAGAAAGTTAGAAAGGATGCTGAAGTTTAAGAACAACGAAAGACGCTGACAAAAAGGGGAATGAAACAGAAGCATAGGAGTTGGTGGTAAGGAGTCAGTTCAAGATTCTACAGTATATACAGCTTCTGAAGCCAGAGACCTAAACCTAAGAACAGATCAGTGAAAATTAAGAATTCTGTTCAGAACTTCTACCAAGAACTTAATTTCATAACTTTTTCATCTAGAAATATGATTTCCTTCAGGCCTGATAGATTAAACATCAGTAAATAAGGATATAGCTCCGGCAACTAAACTAGCAAATTCTGATGCACTGCTTCTCTTCTCCCTCCAAAACGTCCCAATGTAGCTTCCAACTGTGCCGCAAAAGCCACACAGTACAGGTACCTCCCTCCGGTCATGACATGCCGCCCAAGACCAAAATCCAAGTCCATAAATCAATCCCAAATCCACATCAATCCTTAATGTGAAACCCGGAGATCGTTGACAGGCCAGAGCCCTAACGATCGCTTGTACCAACAGCTACTGAGCTAAACAAACTCGTACAGAATCACACTACCAACCGATTTTATTCACTCTATATACAATCTAACACTAACCCAGGTTTTCAAAGTACACTTATTTACAGAAGCCCAACACACCTACCGCTTCACTCATCATCAAGATCGAGATTGAGAATGCGACGTAAAGTCTTAGTCGCAGAGTCAGCACTACGAAAGATATCCCTCGTGATATCCCTCGTAGAATTGGTATAATACCTGGTAGGAGATGGGGGCGCAGACTTGGCCATCGGGTAATGCATTTCGATCTCAGGAGCGGAACGGGGCAAATCAAGCGACACGCTCCTCTTTGGCAGGATCGAAAATTTGGGTATTGGTAAAGAACTCGGCGGCGGCGAGTTCGAGTACGTGGGGCCAGCCCAACGCTCAGAAAATGAGAAGCTCTCATTATCGACTGCCTCGCTAAAAGCCCTATTCTTCTTACAAACCTTCGCATCGATATTAATTGGGGAGCTTGTCGCAGTTGTTTTGAACTGCACGCTGATATCGTTTTGTGGGCCAGATGGGGTTTCTGCTAAAGATAAAGAACAAGAAGAAGAACATGCCCGTGCGGCTACAGGAGAAGAGCAAGTCCTCAATGGGGTCGGGAGTATACCTTCACCGGATTCAAAACTCCGGCAATTGATCCCTCTGAAGTCTCTGGCCGGGGATGAACCCAATCGGACCGGCCCATCCGGTTTGCTTCGGCTGTAGTATTGGTTCCTATGTTGAGCCACCACAAGAATTGTCTCCATAGCGGAACTCAGTGATTAAGTAATCCAGAGCCGCGAGGAAGCCAAAGGTCTCTCTAACCAGCGCTAAAAATCACAACTTTAGGGATTCGAGCTGTAGGGAAACCACTGTCAGTTCTAGATCTTCTACATTAAGTCGACGGAAATTGAGCATCTAACGCCACAAATTCAACTTTATCAAACTGTTCAGTCGCTCCAAAACCACAATCGGTTCGTAAACCAGCCAGATCTCCCCAGAAAACAATTACAATCACTGTTTAAAAACGCATAGGAAAAAAAACAGAGAAAGAACATAGCATCAGACATTGAATAAAATCTCCAAGAGGGAAAAGGAAGTAAAAAAGCTGAAACCTTCGATTTCCATTATCATTATGATTTTCTATGTAAAACTTGAGTGGAGAATTACCAGGAAGTGCGAGAGAGTTCGTCCGTGTAGCGAAGGCGGTGGGATCTAAGACTCCATGTCCGCACGATTGTAGGATCAAAGAGAGTAAGCTAGTGGAGAAAATGCTCCTGTTACTGTCAGGGCTTTCAGGATGAGAAAGAACGCCGTGTGAAATCAATGGAAATGGAAATGGTTAAGACAAAACCAGAATCCACGGATCTGAAACCAATTTCACAGTCATATTTAAACCGGCGGAGTATTCCAGTGTGAACGCTTACAACTTTGGCAAATGAATAAGACACAAAATTTCATTTTATCCTTACAATTTTTTTAAATTTTAACACAAAATATAATAAATAATTTATTTTTTTTAAATTTAAAAACAATAATAAAATTAAAAATAATATTTTAAACTTTCATCTAAAATAAAAAATATTCATCTCACTATTCAAACCTATTAGAGCACTCCAAATATTCTTCTTTCTATCATTTAAAATACATTAGTAAAATTCATTTTTTCTATTTTACATATTAATTTTTACTATATATCATACATCAACTTATTTATTATTTCTTTATATAATTTAAATATTATACTTTTTAATATATTTTATTCATTTCAAATAAAATAAAAAGTAGAAAATAGATAAATAAATAAATAAAAAGTAAAAAAAGTAGATAGATAATTGAATTAAATATTTATAAAAATGTGAATACTATTTTATAAATATAGAGATGGTATCGTAGAAAACTAGATATTAATTATAAAATATATAATTGATTGAATGGGTTATATTGAATTATTTCCTTCAAATTTTATAAAAACATAAATTTTACTAACCCAAATGCTCTTACATCTTACTGCATTCGCATTCACAGTTACATGATTGATTTATTTCTTTATTTTTGTAAAAGAATGGCATGATGTTGATTTCCCCCTTAATTTTTTTTTTTTTAGCGATGTTGATTTCACCTTAATAAGTATACATTTTCGAGTAATTATATACACTCTAACAGAAAATTATTTCTAAAATTAAGGTTGAAAATCGATGGGTTAGACGCGGTTTAGGTGCCAAACCGATGCCGAACTGACGTCTGCCATGAGAGGAAAGTACCAGCTGAAACTAGTCGATTGGGAGAGAGAAAATCGAAATCATCGGTCTCGACGCGGTGCGGTTCGGTCTCTCAATCTGCAGTCAGTGTCTCTATGACAGAAGAGGGATGCGTCGACGTTTATCATGAGAGAACAGAAGAAAGTTGCAGGTGAAATGGAAGAAAGAAGAAGATGCGAGGAAGAAGAAGAAGAGGAGCCAGGAGATTATTAAATCCATTTTAAAATCGTGCCGTTTCATTTTTTTTTTTTTAAGTTCTAAGGTAAAAACGACGTCATTTCACTTATTTAAGTGAAACGGCGCGATTTTATATACATATATATAAAGAGTCAGCCGGTTCAACGGTTTTCCAAGGGATCGAACCGGCCGATATCGATTTTCATCAATTTTTGCCGCCTGCTAACCGGTTCCAGCCGGTCTCTTACTCTGGCGGCTGGTCTAATCAGGTCCTGGTTTAGACAATTTTTGTACACTCCTGCAAGAAACTATTAAATAGAATCCAATGTTATCCTATCACAACATATGCTATATAATTAAAATTATTTTATATAATCATTAATTTCAATTGACACGATATTCTACAAAAAGATGATGTATTTTTTTTTTTAATTTTAAGGAAGAAGAAAAGATGAAGTATTGTTTGTTCATATTTAAGGATTACTTAATAATTGCTTTTTACTCTACTATTTCTTACTTTGATCTTGCTTTATAAATGTGGCATCTTTCATTCTGCTTAGATTATATTTTCTTTTTTTTAGATATAGATAAATAAATGTTAGTATCATCTCATTGTAATGAAATAAGAGTAAAATGATGATGTATAATATATATATATATATATATATATAATTTTCTTACATCTACTAAATTTTTATAGCATATGTTTATGCATTTACTAATGTTAATAAGGACATTATTATCCCACCATTATCTTATAAGAAATGGATTTTCTCACAAAATTAAAAATTTTACCCTAAAATATTTCTAAAATGTTTATACATACATATATACAAATTTTAATATATTTTTATTATTTTCTATTAATTAAATTCAAACTTCTCTTTCTATTTTTTTTAGTCATATTCAAAATTTCAAACGTAATTGTCTTAATTTGTGCTCCTCTTCTACTTTCCTTTTATTATTTATACGTATAATCTTTCTCCATTTTTATTTGAGTGACCTTTAACATATTTCCTTGTTAACTCAACATATTAAGATATTTTCTTAAAGTTGGAAAAGTCTTATCTTTAATTTTTTATCTTTTAATTACTACTAAAAACATATGCATAATATATCTCTAAATTGTATATTGATAATATATTTTTGAATCTTGAATTATTTTTATAACATTTCGTTATCATATAGGATATATATATATATACACATTATGAAAAATATATAAAAATATAATTATTTATTATATTATTTTCTCCCGCTACGAAAATAAATTTTTACATCCGTCAGTGTGTGTATATAAACTTGCAACTCAATTTATTTTATTTTATTATTCATATGTGGTGGTGTTGGATAACTTGAACTCTTGTCCTTTTTTAGTAAGGATTGACGCCATTAGATGGTGATGTGGTGGTGGTTTACTTTTTATAAATTATTTGTCTAATTCTTACAAATTTTTGTTGGTCTATTATCCCAAATTTTTACTATATTATTTTTGGAGTTATTTTCTAATTTATATGGAGACAGTTGGTAGAATATATTATACATATCATTTAAATGGTAAATTTTAATTTATAAGATTCAAATTTTAAAATTTTTCATTCAAGTCAAACTATATCATATAAGCACTTTATTGAATGTGTTCCGTACGCCAGTTTGAGAATATAATTTTCAAAATGGTTAAAGCGTACACAAAACATGATGTTTTCTTTTTTATACTAAAACAAAGAAATTTACAATTACACCCCTCTCTTTCTCTTTGTTTGTTTTGTTTTTTTTTTTAAAGGAAACCAATATTATTGATCAACTCATATGAATAAAAGAACAAATGCATGAAGGATGATCCTCCATGTTGACAATAGTGTCACGAACAGAAAGGTCAAAATATAACCTCTCTTCTCACATGTTGAGCTGTCCAGTTACTACAGTGAAGAATCTTCTCATTTATAACGTTACGATCTACAATTCTTGGATATTGTAAACTACTTAGTTCCTGCAATATGTTTTTCGACTAGTGCACCATAGCATTTGGATGAGAAATCAGACTGGAAAACAAACATTCTTTGCTGAAAAATGCTCTTTACAGTCGCTTCATGTAAACGGCTCGCAAACGGCTGCTGAGCTGGAAAATAAAAAACGATGTCGTTTAAATATATCTCTAACTTAATAACGCCACTACATTCCCTCTAAAACAAAACCCACAGTGGTTTCAAAAAAGCAAAGCTGCTACTGCGAATACTCCGACGCCCAGAGATCCAGCGAACCCGACTCTACTCAAAATCGCGCTGTTCTCCACCAGCCTAGGAGCTTTCGAAGGTGTAGCAGCAATTGACGCAGGAGGGCTCTCCGAAGCCTCAGGAGAAACAGGGGAAGGCGATGGCAGAGAGGTCACCACTGTCGGGGACGGAGCACTCGTCGGCGGAGTCTTCACAGGAGACAGTGCAGATGCTGGAGTCGTATATGCCAGAGACTGCGCAGGAGCATGGACTTTCGTTGGTGGACTCGCTAGTGGGGATTTTGAGGGAGACGACGTCGGGGGCTATGCCATGGTGGAGGCCATAGAAAATGCTACCAGCATTGCCATTAATGAAGGAAAGCTTAAGCGAGCCAATACAGAAATTTGAGAGTGAGATGACTGACTATAAGAGTGTGAGTGAGATGAAGAGAACGAGTGCATCTATAAATATATATACACGGGTAGCCATGGTCATTTAGGCATTATACACTTATTAAGTTAGGGATTATACTTTGCCCGTCGTCACCTGTGTGGAGCAGAGGGAAGAGACCTCTAAAGAAAGCAAACTGATTCTTCGTGATCTCTTAAATTACAAAAAATAGTTAAAAATACAAATTACTCAGATATTTTTCCTCAGAAACTGTTAAATTATTTATATACCCCAATTTGTGAATCAAAAACGAACTTAATCGAAATTTATATACTTTTCCTTTAGTTTCACTGCAACCAAACGAAGCATTGTAGAGAAAAAAGCATCTTAAAAAGTTCATGGTAAGTTAACCAAAAAGACGAAGCAAACCAATGTTTTCAATCACAGAAAGAGAAAATAAATCATCTTCAGGTCTGATTTATAACCATTACTTTTTCTGATGGACAGAATTATGCTATGGTATAGGAATTCCACGCCAAAGCTCACCCACGCCGAAGACAACGCAAGCTTACGATATGAAGGAAAAGAACCAGTCGAAGATCTCTGTATCGACGTCGAGCACCAAAGCAGCTTTCGAAAATGTTGGGCCGAAGACGAGAGAGGTCGAGCAGGAATCGAAGATAAAAGAGAAACGAAACCAAAGTTTTGTTCTGTTTTCCCCTTTTTTATATATTTATTTATTTACTACCGACGTGGCATTAAAAAAATACCGTTTACTCACCGTTTGCATTCGGCGACTGTGCGTAGAAGAACTTTTCTTTGCTAGACCCTTCTTACTACAACTGCAATTTCTACCATCTCTTCTTTGTCATAGATAGTATTTATAGCTGCAAATAGATCCAAAACAAAAATACATGCAGAAATTTCTTTTTTGGATTCTTTTAAAGCACCGACCCCAAATATCCTATACCGTAGTGCATTTCCACGAGGCATGGATCACTGATTCTTTTTCATTAAGACATTTTGGACATTTTGGGTTTCCAAGACTTTTTTCTTGAACAAATTTACACTTGTTGGTATTGCTTCTAGACAAGCTTTCCATAAGAAATATTTTCAGCTGGGTGATTTTTAGGTTCCAAATTACAAACCAAGTGTGTTTCTGATTTCAGCTACAAGATGCATGTCCTTGAGCTTTTACCTGTAACTCTTTATGCATATGGTATGCATTTCTCACTGTGAATTTGTCATTTGAAGTTCCTTTCCAAATTCTCTTATCTAGATTGTTGCATTGGATAATTGGAATCCTTTTAATTGTTGCAGCTTCATCTAGAGAAAAAATTTCATCAATCAACTCATTGCTCCAGTAATTAGTATCAAGATCAATCAGCTCTTGAACCTTTACATTTTCATCAAGAATCTTCGTAGCACTTTGTATTTTAAAGGAATCGGGTTTTGGAAATCATTTATCTTTCCAAATTTGCACTTGCTATCCATTTCCTATTCTCCAAACAACACCTTCATCAAGCAAAGATCGAGCTGCAAGTATGCTTCTCCAAATAAAAGAGGGTTTACTTCCAAGTCTTGCCTAAAAAAAGAATTTTCATGGGAAATATTTCAACTTTAAGACTTGAGAGGCTTGGGAATTAGGATACTGAATTAATCTCCACCCGTGCTTGGCAAGCATTGCCAAATTAAAGCTTTTCAAGTCTTTAAATCCCAAACTACCATCAGATTTGGCTCTGCCCATTGTATTCGAAGAAATCTAATGTATCTAAATATCATTTTCTTTGCTATACCCACCAAAAGTTTTGCATTACTTTATTAATCGCTCTAAGAAGGTTGCATGAAAGTTTAAAGACTCTCATACTATAGGTAGGTAGTGCTTGCACTACTGCTTTTAACAAACCTTCTTTACATGCTTGAGAGAGGAACTTCACTTTAAAGTTACTAATTATTTGCCTTACTCTATCCAATATGCTTCTAAAGGAACTGACTCGAGGTCTTTCAATGAGAGATGGCAAACCAAGGTACTTTTCCATAGATTTTGTAGATCTTAGCCCATAAATACTCAAAATTATTTCTTGTTGAGGTGTGTTTTTATTGAATTTAATTTAGGTCTTTCCTTGTTCATTCTTTGACAAGAAGTCTTCTCATATATGGATAGAAATTTGATTATTCTACTCTAATGAATTGGCTTTGCAAAATAGTAAACTATCATTTGCAAAAAAAGAGATGATTAATTTAAAGTTTACCTCTAGCAATAGGAACACTAGAAATAGAACCTATTTCTTCAACACTTCTAAGGAGGGACTCAAGGATTCAGCACATATGATGAATAGGCAAGATGATAAAGGATCACCTTGCCTAATTCTTCCCTTTGGCTTGAATGCACACTGAGGGACACCATTGATAAGTATAGAATAGGTAATAGATTCAACACATTTCATTACTAACTCGACCCATCTTTGATCAAACCCCATCTTTAACATTACATCTCTTAAAAACACTCATTCTACTCGGTTATATGCCTTACTTATGTCTAGCTTTAATGTCATAATCCATACTTCCCAGAAAATCTACTATTCATGGAATGCATAGCTTTATAGGCTAAAATTATATCGTCTAAAATAAGCTTCCCAGGAATAAAAGCTAACTGATTAGGCGAGATAATCACAAGTAATATCTTTTTCAATCTATTAACCAATATTTTTTAGATGATTTTATAAAGAACATCACACAAACTTATTGGCCTAAATTTTGAAACTTTAGTAGGGGACTTTTAGCTTGGGAATGAGAGCAATATGAGTTTCATTGATGTCACTATCATAGCCACCTGAATTAAGCACAAACAATACAGCTTCACTAACCTCTTCACCAACAATATCCAGTGGTTTTGATAAAACACAACTAGAAAGCCATCATGTCCTAGGGAGCTGAAAGGATCCATTTGAAAAACAACCTCCTTTACTTCCAGTGTAGTAAATTCCTTAATAAGATTGCTATTCATCTCTTTTGTAATTTTAGTCTCAGAAGCTTAAACACTCAACTATTCCATTTGGTTTAGATGAGGTAAAAAGATCTTGGAAAGAGCCTTGGAACACTATGCTAATTTCCTCTAGAGTTACTGCCACCTTTCCACTCTCATCTTCACCAATTGAATGGCATTTATTTTCCTTCTTTGACTTGCACATAGATGATAAAATCTTGTATTTCTATCACCCATCTTCAACCATTTATGTTTTTCCCTTTGCTTCCATTTAACATTATCATCTTCAAGCAGCAAATTCACTTCCTTTTGTTAAGTTTTAATTCTACCATTCAAATCACCTTTATTAGCCTTTTGGAGCTTGGCTCTGTTTAGACTCGATAGTTCTCTTATTATTAGCATAGGTATTTTGCTCCATGATAATGTTTTTTCTTTTCATCTCAGAAGTCTCCTTGTTGTTGTCATGATTTTATTAGTTGTTATTAGCTTTTCTCATTCTTCCTTCATTATCATGTGCCATTCCTCTCTTACGGCCCATTTGGCTTCATCTAAACATCCTTCCCCTCATACTACCATTCCTCATCTTGGGTTCTATTGTGATAAAAATAGGACTATGATCCAAATTTTGAACTGCAACAGTTCTAATAGTAGTAGATGCAAAGGTGTCAAAGCCATTTTGAGTTGCTTAAACCTCTGTCTAGTCTCTCTTCAGTGAATAGGGCTTCTTTCTCAATTATTACTCCTTGTGTATTTATGACCTAAATATCCCAAGTCACATAAATCACAATCTTCAGTAGCTTGTCTAAAATCTTCCATTTGATTGTATGGCCTCATAACGGTCCCCCACTTTTCATGTTGATGCAATATTCATTGAAATCTCCAACACACAGACACACCATTCCAGTTATTGGTTTTAAAGCTCTAAGAAGTCTCCAGCTTTTCATCCTTTGTGATGTCATAGGATTTCCATAAAACCAGTGAGCAAAAATTCCTTCCCATTGTTATAGTGAATAACTTTTAAGGAGATTTGGTACTGAGTATATGAGTTTAAATTGACTTGCATATTATCTTTCCACAAAAAAACAAGTCCTTCACTAAATCCTCTACTATCCACCACAAAACTATGATCATACACAAGCACTTTCTTCACCTTCTCAACTCTGGTTCTGTTGCATTTATATTCAATAAGAAATATGAAACTACGTCTGTTATTCTTCACCAACAAATGAATCTCTTGAATTGTCCAAGGGTTTCGAGACCCTCGACTGATCCAATTTAGACAATTCATTGCTGGTGGTGGGGCTAAAGAGCAACCTCCACCAATTCCTCCTGGTTTGAGCTCTTTCCAGGTATGAGCCTAGTTTTTTAGTTTTTTAGCAACCATTACAACAATATCACTGTAAAAACCCACTAGAAATTCAGTAGACCTTAGAAGTGTCGTGGATTCCTAGAAAGATTTCATGAATCGAGTGATCGTTTAGGTTTTAGTTTGTTAACAAAATCGATTTTCTACCCGCTATGGTGCCATAAGTGTCATTTTAATTCTTTGATGTACTTAGGAGTATGCGATAAAGAAGCGAATTGCATCATTAGTTCTAGATGAATATTTAAGACTTTACGGAGCAATAATATGTTTTTCATTTTTCGAATGAAAAGTGCTCGAAAATTCATTTTGATTTATTCGAGACACTTAGGAGTCAAATTTTGCAAAATGAGTTGCATTACTAGACTCGTATGAATATTTATGATGTAATAATAACTTTTGCAATTTTTTGAGCGAATAGTAGCACTCGGGATAGTGCCAAGTGGTACTCGGTTCAAGCGATCGTCAAATCTCTATGTGAAAGGTTCAGAGCCACCTAGAATCACTAGGATTGCTTCTTGGATGGACACTTGGCACATTCATAGACATTCATTGGAATAGTACTAGAACAGTTGTCACTTAGTGAGTTAAATGTTATGGATTGGATGCAAATCAAGCATTGTGATCATGCTTAGGGCCAAATACTATTTCATCCAACCAAACATTTTGTGGCTAACCAAAAAGAGAGTCTCAACCCTATTGAAACTCCAAAATATTGGATTCCGATTGAAACCCTAAAACTCTCATAATGGCCGAAACCCTAAACCATGATTTTAAGCCTTTGGCTCGGTTTTTATTAAGTGTTTAATCACTTAAATTAATCACTTTCACATGCTATTAATCACTCAATTTTTCACTTGTGCATCCTTAACCACTCTATTACATCTTGGTAATCACATTGGATCAAGAAAATTTAGATTTGGGCTTGAACCCCACCGAAACCCCAAAGCGAAGCACATGAAACTCCAAAATTTCAGCCTATCGGTAAGGCCCATTTTGGCCCACCGAAAACAACCACCATGGAAGGCTTCTTGAGGAAGTTTCTTCCCCCTCCAAAGGCCTAGACAAGGGCTGACACAACCACTCATTTCAGCCCCCAATGGTCCTTTGATGGAAGACAAAAAGCCAACTCACCCTAAGCCATTGTGGCAACTCCACGAGACAAGGACATCGTGGTAACCCTACGAGACAAAAATACATTTTCATGTTATTTCAATATGATTCATGTTACCTTTCAAGTCAGGTCATGTCACGTTCATGTCAAGTTCAGTTCATGTTAGTTTCAGTTCATGTTAAGTTCAACTCGGTTAAGTCATGTCATGCACATTCATGTTCATATCATGACGCATTCATGCCATTTTACTATCATAAATGCATACATATGCGATTAGTAATTTGGTAGTTCACTTGTTGAGATTTGTAAACAAATCTCATTTGGTAGTCACGATTACCATTCCTCCCAAAATGATAGACGATGTGTCAGTATCTAGAAAACCCACGTATGGGAGACTGGACGAGATCGAATGGAATGTGGAGGACAAACAATGAGTTGATGGAGTCTATTGTCTACTTTCTGGATGTCAGTTTAGATATCATAGTTGAGCTGTGTGAGTGGCTCAGTGATTTAGTATAGTAGATTTCACTTACAGCCTGAATTTATGGAGCATTATCTCCAGTATTTTTTATGTTATAGACCTATTGGACGAGTACTATAACCATTTGGATATCAATTATGAATTTGATGAATGATGTTTATGTTTTGGGATATATTACTTCTGGTACATAGTATTGCTAAAAAAAAAATTATCCACTACGAATATTGCATATGTTATATGGATGTTAGGTGCATTGTATCTTTAACTGTTATGAATGAGGGTATGTAGCATTGTGTTGCATGTCCCGACATTTCAAGTTTCATCATATCCCAAGCGGAGTTTGAGGGTGTGACAACCACTGATCTCATCTTGATTCTCTTCCCTTCTCTTGTGTCCAATTTGGTCTATTATCTTATTAGGATAATAGTTCATAGCATGATCAAGAAAATATTTATCCCTCGCCCTCCTTTTCCAAGTAGCCTGTTTTTATTATTAGCAAGAACTTGTATCTGATCTATAAAGAATTGATCCAGGGAACTTACTTGGGTAGCGAGTGATAAACCTGAGTTGTTACTACCAGTTGTGGATCTAGCTCTCTTCAAATCTTCATCACTCAGGTTCTCCTTAATTTTCTCGTTCTGCTAGTTATTATCCCTTAGGGGAACAATTTTGTTCTTATCCATTTTAGTTCCGTGACATGAGTCTTCCACATTGACTTCTATTGTTATCCCTTCCTTATCTCCATCCCTTTTTAAATTGGAATCATATCTAGGAATTTCAGCCCCTCCCAACAGCTTCTTGTTCTCCTGGAACACAAGGATTTTTTTTTTTTTAAACTTTTCCTTTGATTCAAGCTAAAAAATAGGACTTTCATTGTCATATTTTCTGCTTGGTTTCTCGCTGGAATTCCATTGATTCCGATCAATAAGGCTAAAACCTTCCCATAATCTTGATAGTTTGTCTTCCATACTCCATTCTTCAAAAGAAAAGAAGAACCTCACCCTGAAAAGCAAGGAGAGGACCAGCCTCTTTGTTTTTGTTTTTAATTTCTTACAAATTGTTATTGGTATATAATCCTAAAGTTTTATCAAACTACTTTACTATGGATTTGTTTTCTTATTTCTATGGGTAAAACCTGATGCAAAACAAGTTGTTTCATTTTAATCCCCTCTAGAGGATCTCTCCAATGGATCTGATCTCCCTCTCCCTCAATCCGATTTTGTTTTTAGATTTTGACATTAAGGGTTCGTTTATAGACTTTGAGTATCTCAGAATTTTATAAATAGTAGTGAAATAGTTTGAGTTAAGATATTTTATTGACATTTAGAAAATGAGAGAGAAAATTTTGAGTAAAAATATTATAAAATTAAAACAATGTTTGAATATATTTTTTGTATTGAAGTTAGTAAAAGTTGTATTGATTTTTATATTTTGTTTGAGCTTTGTAATAGTTGTATTGGTTTTTGTGTTTGGATATGATTACATGAAAAAATTGAAGACTTGAAATTAAAAAGTATTTTGTGTTTGAGTGATGTTAGGGAATGAAATTATGAAATACTTTGAAAAATTTTGAGAATTATGTGTCTCGTCTCTGTGTTCAAACGTCCCCTAATACTAGAGTTTTTTAGTTTTGTAACCAATTATTTGCTATGTTTGAAATTTATCAACTCAACCTAAATATTTTTTATTATTTGTTTATTTTTTTTTAAATAATAACTCATTTCCATTCAATCAACCCAATGGGATACAAGGAGGAAGATCCTCCAAAGTTACAATATGATCATGATTGGATAGAGCATCTTTTGCTAACAAGTAAGCTATAGAGTTGCCATTTCTCCTTACATGAGAAACCTCCCACTTAGCAAAATTTCCTAAGAGCTGTTTAGCTTCACAAATAAACATGCTTGCACTGTTAGAGCCTTCTTTGTCACTTCTAAGCTGGTTGATAACTTGGAGGGAGTCTCCTTCAATGATCACTTGTGTAAGACTAAGCTCCAAGCCAAATTGTGTAGTTTTAAGTGCACCGAATGCCTCAGCTAACAATGGGTCAGGGAATAGATGCTTCTTAGTCCTCAAGGTTGCAATTATTGAGCCTGAGCTATTCCTCACCGCCACTCCCACTCCAACAATTCCTCTATTCCTCACAGCCACTCCCACTCCAACAATTCATCTTGACCCAATTTGTTTGTGGAGCCTGCCAAACCTCTGCTGAGTTACATACCATACCAGCTCTACATCTCTCCTCAACCAGCTCATCCAAAATGAATCTAGCCTCTTGCCAATTACCTTCGGGTGAGCAAAAACACCTTTAAAGATTAAGGTGTTCCTTCTCCACCAAATTTTACTTGCCACCACAGCAAACTCCTGGATGATCTTGCTTTCCATGGTTTGAAATAAGGCTTCGAGGAGTTGTTTCATAGACATGTATGGAAAATGGCATTTTTGTAACCTCTTTGAACATTGACTCCACACATCCTTGGCTGATTCACACCCCCATATAGCATGAAAATAGTCTTCTTCCTCCACATTGCATATAGGGCAGAGAGTGTGTTTAACTACCTTCTTTTTGAAGAGATTAGACTGGGTTGGAAGTGCCTCTTGACATGCTCTCCAAAGGAAAACTTTAACACTAGGCTGCACTTTTAACTTCCATAGCTGCTGCCAAAAGCCTTTGTGAGATGAGCTACTGGATGCTTGACTAGAGACAGGGAGGCTTCTATCAATTTCTTTGTGGTAGGCACTCCTAACTGAGAATTCACCATCTTTTGTACCTTGCCAAACAAGTCTATCTCTGCTGTTGAAGCAGCTTATGGGGTTTTGATTATGGACTCAGCTTCTCTATGATTGAATATCTGATGCACCAGTGCCAAATTCCATTGCTTTGTGATAGGGTCTATTAGAGAGGAGACTGTTGCATTGTTTTCCAGGACACTAACCGTACTCTGTGCCTTGCTAGGATTTGAGGAGGCTATCCATTTGTCTTCCCATACCTTGACTTGAGAACCATTACCTATCCTCCAAAAGGAACCTGGAAAGAAGGTTTGGATCCTAATCTTGCCTCTTGAAAAGTTGAGCTTGGATAATATTTTGCTTTAATGACCTGAGCAGCAAGGGACTCAGGTTGTTGGATCAACCTCCAACATTGTTTGGCCAACAATGCTGTGTTAAAAGCTTCGAAGTCCCTCAAACCCATACCCCCATCAGCTTTTGCCTTTCCCATATTTTTCCACGAGATCCAATGTATCTTGTGTTCCCTACCTTGCTGTCCCCACCAGAAGTTGTTGATGATCCTGTTGATTCCTTGGAGCAATGAGTTGGGGAGTTTAAAAACCGACATTGTGTAGGTTGGAAGTGCTTGGATGATAGCTTTGATAAATATCTCATTCCCTGCTTGGGATAGCATTTTAACTCTATGATTGCTGACTTTAGCTCTAATGTTATCCAATATCCCTTTAAAAGTCTTGGCTTTATTCTTTCCCACTACTGAAGGTAATCTCAAGTATTTTTCATATGACATGCCATTCCTTACCCCAGCAATAGAAAGGATGAACTGTTGTGTTGCCCTTCTTGTATTCTTACTGAAAATAATAGAGGTTTTCTCCAAATTAAGCGTTTGTCCCGATGTTGATTCATAGACTCTTAGTAACCCAAAAAGTCTGCCCCACTCAATGGCATTAGCTTTGCAAAATAGAAAGCAATCGTTAGCAAAAAATAGATGAGAAATTCTAAGCCTATCTTTAGCAATAGGAACTCCATGAATCAATCCCTCTCCTTCAGCTTTACTGATCAGACTACTAAGTGCCTTAGCACACATGATAAAAATATAGGGGGAGAGGGGATCTCCTTGCCTAATCCCTCTAGATGGATGGAAAGACTCTTGAGGGGATCCATTAACCAAAATGGAATAGGAAACTGACTCTATGCATCTCATCACCAATTCTATCCATTGATTGCAAAAACCCATCTTGGTGAACACAGCTCTGATGAAACTCCATTCTAGCCTATCATAGGCTTTGCTCATGTCTAGTTTCAAAGCAATGTAACCCTCCTTTCCTGTCATTTTAGCCTTCATAGTATGCAAAGCTTCAAAAGCCACTATCACATTATCTGAGATGAGTCTATTGGGAATAAAAGCAGACTGAGAATTAGAGATGATAAGAGGCAGTACACTCTTAAGTCTATTGGCCACTACTTTAGAGATGAGCTTGTACATGACATTGCATAGAGATATGGGTCTGAATTCTGTGACTTTAGTGGGGTTCTTTTTCTTGGGAATTAAGGCAATGAAGGTATCATTAATAGCAGTGAGATTACTATATGAATTCAGTACCTGTAATATGGATTCACTGACTTGATTACCAATGAGGGACCAATGCTTCTGGTAATAGGCTGCTGAGAATCCATCTGGGCCAGGAGAGCTGAGGCCCTCCATTTGAAACAAAGCCTCTTCAATCTCTTGTTGTGTGTATGGCCTTATGAGAGTAGCATTATGTGCCTCTGTTACTCGAGTTTCCATAGAATTCAAACATACTGAGATGTTTTCTGGAGAGGAAGAGTTGAAGAGATCTTTGAAATATTTTTGAAAAAGTGAATTAATACCCTCTTTGGATTGCACCTCCTGCCCATCTTCATCAATCATCATCCTGATCAGATTATTTTTCCTTCTGAGAGATGCATATTGGTGGAAAAATTTAGTGTTTCTATCACCTTCTCTCAGCCGTCTTTGCTTTGCTCTCTGCTGCCATCTCATATTATCTTCCTCTAGAAGTTTGTTTATAGCCATTTGAGTCTACTTGACTTGTTCAGTCAGGTGTCCTTCGTTTTCTTTTTGTAAATCATTCAAAAGAGCCAGTTGTTCAGTCATCTGTTGTTTGGGATTGCCTCCTCCTACTTTGTTCCATTGCATGAGTTTTTGTTTGCATATGTTAAGGCCCTCAGTAATAACCTGCAAGTTGTTTTCAGGTTCCTTTGTGCTAAGCCATGCCTCCTCCACCAAATTGAGATAATCCTCCCTTTGGAACCAGCTAGCTTCCCACCTAAAAATTATGTTCCTCCTGGCACCATGAGTTTGGCTCTCCTCCCAAGTTACTAGCAAATGGCAGTGGTCTGAACTCAAAGCAGGAAGTGTGTAAACCCTCGAATTAGGGAAGGACTCATTCCAAAATGAGTTACAAAAAGCTCTATCAAGCCTTTCTTTGGTAAAGGCTCCCCCTTGTCTCCCATTAGTCCAAGTGAATTTGTTACCTATGGATCCCATATCACATAGTTCACAAGCCTCCACTGCAGTTCTAAAGGCCTCAATTTGAGCACCAGATCTCACAGCCCCTCCCCATTTCTCTCCAAAACTGAGTATTTCATTAAAGTCTCCAACACACATCCACCATTTTGGCCTCTCTTGTTTAATAGGTTGGAGTAAATGCCAATTGTCCTTCCTCTTACTAGTGATGGGGTGTCCATAGAACCCAGTCAACAACCACTCCTTCCTCTTTTCATTCCCCTTAATCATTAGAGAAATATGATGTTTAGTAAAAGTGTGCACTACTGCCTCAATGTCCTCTTTCCAAAGAAAAGCAATTCCCCCACTCCTTCCTTTGCAGTCAATAACAAAGCTGTTTTCAAAACCCAACCTAGTTTTGAGAGCTTCAATCTTGTCTCTTCTACTCTTTGTTTCCATCAAGAAAACAAAGGATGGGATCTTTTTAACCACCATTTGGTGCAAATCATGAACTGTCTGGGGGTTCCCAAGCCCCGATAGTTCCAACTGAGGCAACTCATTGGATTTGGTGGGCTGTTCATCAGCCTCCACCATATCAGATTGTGTGAGATTTGATCTATCATCTCCCTCAGTTTTGATTTTTTTGCTAGATATAAGCCTGTCATTGGCCAATGTATGGTTTCTTCCTCTCTTGTTACTAGTAGGTATGTTGGATCTACCTCCCAATCCCAAGGAGGAATTCTCATGACAGATATCTCGGGCCCTTCTTTTCCAACTGGTAGTTCTCTTGGCTTGTTCAAGAACTTTAACCTGGTTTGAGATAAACTGGTCAAAGGAATGAATCTAGTTCATTAGATCATTCGACTTCTCAGGCTCTTTTGGATTTCTGTTTTTCAAGCTAGGGTCAAAACTGTCATCTTTAATAACATTGTTTTTGTTACTATATGTTGACTCCACCACTCCAACCATGTCGCATGTCTTCTCAATAGGAATAGCAGGAGCAGTTGCTGTCTCATTCATGCTTTCCATGCCTACTCCTTCTAACTTTGGTTTTGACTTTATCACCTCCCCTAGCTCCTGACCTTTTCCCATGCCAACAACTTTTGCTTTGGGAAAGTTAGTTTCCTTTCCAATCCTCTGACACCCCTCCCTGAAATCTGTTGTGCCAACAGAAGTGTCTTCTTTGTCTTCTTCTTTCTTCCTCCATGGACGAGGTTCAGTCTGAGCCTCCTGGTAATGACCTTCACCATATCTTTTCTGCTGCAGTTCACTCTCCTTTACATTAGGAGCTCTTAGCCAGGATCCATATTGGTTCTGCCCCTCTCCACTCCTGCCACTGGAGCACAAAGAAAAAGAGTGTTTGATGATCCCACACTTAAAACAAATTGAAGGCAACCTCTCATATTTAAAGTACACCCAAGATTTCTTCCCCTCTATTGTGATGAACATTCCTCTCAGCAAAGCTTTTGTGATATCGAGCTCCACTCTTATTCTAAGAAACTTTCCCCAGCCAATGCCTCTGTCATCTACATGAACTTTAATAAACTTTCCCAAGCTACTTCCAATCTGATAACCCACTTCCTGGTTCATACAATCAAAAGGCAGATTGTAAACTTGAATCCAAAATTCCTCTGTAGTGAACTGCACTTCATTAATAGACTTTGAGCCACTAAAAGCTTGAAAACACAGTAGCCATCTGTCAAAGGACCATGGTCTACCATTGATCACCCTCTCCAAATCCTTTTTACTATGGAACTCAATGATGAATTTATTAGAACCAACTTCTGAGAATTGTAGCCAACTCTCACATTTCCAAACTTTTGACATAGTGCTCTTGAATGCTTCCCTGTTGATCGTTTTTTCTGCCACAATCATGACAAGCAAACAAAGATGTTTTGGTTTCACAAAAGTCCCTGATGTTTCCTGTTGTAGAGCTAGACCCTCATTCTCCTTCTCTGTTAGACTTAGTTTCTCCCATTGCTTCGATAACTCCTCTTCCACGATCACCTCTCTCTCAGACAAGCACTGGCTAACTCGAAAGACTCACTCTACACTAGAGAGAAAACTCACTTGCAAGCAAGCGAGACTTTTAGTTATTGTTTGTTTCTGTTTCTAGTGCTTTATTATTTGTTTATTAAAAGTGATAAGATGGCCAATAAAATATCATGCTTGACAAAAAATTAAAAGATTAATGAAAGACGAAATAATTAAACAAACAAAGATAAAAGAGGTAAAGGATCCTCCCCCTGATCAATGTGACGCCACTCCTCGCTCAACCCTTGGTTCTAGTTCTAAAAGTTGGTAAGGGAGGCAAGATCCTCCAATATGCGTCAAGGGATATCATATATCCCATCTGTCACGCAAAAAGATAGAACCCTCTTCCTGCACAATGGGGGAAGGGATCTCCCTTTCAAATGGCCGTATGCGAAGGCTTTTAGGCGCTTGAGATCATGAGCTTATAAAAGACTTGAGTTAGGCACTTGCGAAGCACTAGACAATAATTTATATGATGATACCATAAATATAGCATGTATTTTGTATTACGTCCTTACTAATTAATTAACTCATCTCATCTCATTTTATTTCATTTAATCATTATAAATTTTTCAAATTTCTACACAAAATATAATAAACAATTCAACTTTTTCAAATTCTAAAATAATAATAAGATTAAAAAAATATTTTAACAATATTTAATTCAATTTTCAACTTTCATCTCAACTTATCTCATCTCAACTCACTATCCGAACCTCCCCTTAGTAGGTGGGTGAAAAAAGCCCTTGCTACCTCTTGGTGTTAGTCTTTTAGGTTGCTATTGATGATCCCAATCTACCCTATGTAACATTGACTATATTATGAGGTTAATAACATAATATTCAACGAATGTTTCTTTCACGTGTTAGTCATGACCATGATTCATTTAGTATAAAAGGAAATGTTTGGGAAAGTAATTGAGTTGATCAAGTACGGATGATATCTACTTAAGTCTTACGAAAAATACTTGGTGATACTAGCTTTAATTGGGAGGTCTTGGATCAAGGATTTAAAAGGAATATTGGATAGAATATGAAGATGAATTACTAATTGGAAGTTAAAATATTTGTCCCAATCAGATGAGAAAATTCGTCTAAAATAAGTTATCCAGGTCACCCCCACTTATAGAATGAGAACTTCTCAAAACGACTTCGTTTTATTAAAGAAAATCGTAAATCGTTTCTTTCAATATATATATATAGGCAGGGATGCCAGAGGGAGTGGGGTGGGGCAGGGTGGTGAGTGACGGTGCCCTAACGTCTAGCCTTACTAGGGGGGCCAAGCCTCCCAAAAAAATCTTATCATTATTTTTTAAATTCAAATAAAATTTGAAAAAAATAATATTGATCCCAAAAAATTTAAAAGCTTCTTAAAATCTTTTAAAATATGAAAATGTTCTTTTAATTCCATCTAAAATTCTTGAGTCGTTCAACATATGAAAAAAATAGTTTCTTAAAGTTCATAATTTTTGCATCCAAAATATAAAAATAAGTATACATACATAAAAAAAAAAAAAAAACACAAAATATACCACCAAAAATTTAAAAAATTGAAAATATGAGTTAAAAAATATACAATATGTTATGGACGTGTTTCTTACTCCTGTTAATGGCCTCCAGCAACCTTCGTCAAGGAAATAAGAGGTGCTTGGTGTGTATGGGACACCTTCGATGGCTATGTCAGAATAAAGTATATAGGGTATTTCAGTTATCAGATCGTTTAGAAATTATCTCTTGCATGTGCTTTGAGCCCTGTTTATATAGATTGAGTTTTTAATTGGCACAATATTTCCTTAGGACTCAATCCTCTCTAATCATGGATAAACTACGGGTTGTCAATACTTTCAATCTATTACAGTGCGAGGTGAGATTAGTATCATTGACACGTAGTTTGGGTGATTATTGCGCTTGGGTTTGTTCGAATTATCCCTTGCCATTATATCATTAAATTAATACTAATTATGGCTAGACACATTATATATATGTACGTTTGGCGGCCACGATCTTGGTTTCTTGTTGGGCAGGCTTGTGATTCTAGGTTCATGGGTCTTTATCTTATGGGGTTTAGCCCACTTCACAAGAGATCATATTTGCCCCTCCAGTTATCCTGTGAATTCCTATAACAGGGGTTTGATGGGAATTGCCACTCCATTCTGCATCGTTTCAGTGACCTTTCACCTGCTTTGCTTCATTCCTAGCCATTTTCTTGACGATACAAATTCCCACATCTGGGGTAGCATGTGTCCTCTTGCCTTCCACGTCCTTTTGTGTAGTGCGAATCACAAGATATGCTTGTATTGTCGGTCCTTTTGCCAGTGACACCTATCGTTCCCTTGTTAGGAGCCATTCAATCATCATTGTATGCTTTTAAACTTCTTCCCTCTGTTGCATTTTCGTTTCTTTCCATTTCAATCCCTTCCAAACTCTAATTGCTTTTTGTCATCGTGCCTTCCTTCAAACCCTAAGTCTTTACCATTTGGTTCTTCTTCTCAACCTCTACTCCTTTCACCGTCGATGCCTCCCCGCAATACTTCTTTCTTTGACGCCCATGGTTCCTGTTTCTCTTGTCCACATAGTTCCCCTGATAAGCCTAGGGGCGCTAGCTCGCACCGCTTGAACGATTTCAAGGAGCATTCTTGGTGTGGGACTACTTCTCAGGCCGACCTAGACTTAGTGAGGAATCGTTATGGGGTCCTAGATTAGGTGGAGTTGAATGGGTTGCTCTCTATATAAGCATGTTTCTGATGGGATTCCACCCCTTTTTCGTAGCTCTGTCCGTGACATCTTGGATTTTCTCAGTTTGGCCCCTTCACAGCTTCTTCCTAACGCCTAGAGGATTTTGTTTTTGATGTGTGGTGTGGCGTCAACTTCCGGTGCCCTCCAGCGAGGAGTACCCTTACCTCACTACAATGGAGTTTTTTTTCACTCACGGTGTTCGACGTCTTGAGGGAAATCAATGTAGCTTCCAATCTCGAACTAACTATAGGATGGCGTGTTTGGAACCTCGCTACTCTCATGCCAAGGAGTGGTACAAGAAATTTTTCTTTGATTCAGTAATGGGCTAGTACTTCTCTATGACTGAAGCCAACCATCCAGAGTTTCCGGTTCGTCCTCTGTGGGGTGTTGTCCTTGAGGATTGCAACCTCGCCATCACACTTTCTGACCTAGCAAACTCGCGTGCAGCTAATTTATTCTTGGGTTGAACAGAATAATGATGCCACTTGGTCTAATGTTCTTCTAACCCGAGCTAACATTGACCAGTTTTTTGTGTCACCAAATCATGCCCATATTGTTGGTACCAATTTTTGATCAAGCCATCTAATCCTCTTGGGCAGAAGCGAGCTCCTTCCATTCCACTGAAGTAGAAGGAGAAGAGGCCCCGCAGGATAGTGACTTAGTTCACAGTGAAGGTGAAGGCACCAGAGAGTCTAGCTCAGATGGTGAGGCTCCCATTCCTCTGGGCAGTGTTGAATAATAGCAGCCAGTTTTGCTACCCATAGAAGTCAATGGATCAGCTTGACCAACCTCGCCCACTCTTGATATCTTGGAGGAGATTATGAACTAGGCGAAGGCTGACCTGGCATTAGTCATGGATGCTGAGTACCCTGAGCTAGCTTATCGTGGATAGGTTCATTAGCTATCGCCAACTCGTGGTCACCTAGATGAGACCCTCAGTGAAGAAGAGGTAGACATCGACGTGGTACTACATTCAACGTTCTTGGAATCTACTTCTGAGGGCCCTAAGGGCCCCGAGGTGACTTTCGAAGACATTAGGGAAATACCCTTGGTGCAGGGAGATCACGCCGAGGTGCATAGGGCTAGCAAGGACGCGTTACCCCAATTGAATCATGAACCCCCTTCATCATCTGTGCCTTCCACAATTTTTGGCGGGGAGACTCCCGACCTCCCATTTCATCCATGGGGATTATCTCCTGATGATCCCTTGAGCATAGAACTTAGCAGAGGTCGAGTTTCTATTCCTTCCAGTATTTGGCTTCCTAGAGGAGGAGTTTCTTTGTCCCTCCATTTAGATGAGACTTCAGCCTAGGCTCGCCTTACGGTTAACTTCGAATAGTTTGGGGATGGTAGTTTTGCAGTCTTGATTGGTACCATTTCCTTGTTGTGCTTCCCTGAGGCTTCGCGGCGGCTCCAGAACTTCTTTCACTAGGGTGAAGCTTAACTTTTTGGGATTGCTAGGCTCTGAGTGATATCATTCCTCGGGGCTTACTCCACGAGCCGACATTCATATCGATGAGTCTATTCACGATATCGCGAGCAGACTTAGAAGTTTCCTATCCTCGATAAGCTCCTTTATTTTAGTCACCATATTATCTTCCTTCCCATTACATAACCTTGATTGGTTCTATGCCTTAGGGAGTTGATCTACTCGTTGGTTGGATCGTTGATCGATAGGCTTATCTGGAGGAAGAGATTCAATCTCTGAGCACCTTTGTTGACAAAGCCTATCAAGCTATTTTTTAGGCGAGGGCAGAGAGAGTTGAGATGGAGGAGGCTCTTTCTCACTTGGAGTCTTACTCCCACACATTGGAAGATGATGTCACCGTCCTTAGAGATGATGTAGTCAATCTTTGTTGCTTCTTGGAGAAGTCTCGAGAGGAGTTTCATGGTGCTACTTCAAGGCTAAAGTCTTGGAGGAGGAATGTGATACAGCTTGGGATTGGCTTCAGTGCCTGAGATTGGGTTACAAGCAGAGGATGCCCGTCGGGTGCCTGCGACGAGAAGGCCCACGTAGAAGCTCGTATGAGGAAGTAAATAAAGAGCTCATGGCCCAAGACCAACATTTTTTACAGCTCAATCATGTCATCGAGACTTACATGTTGAAGTTAGCCGAGTCCGAGCATAAAGTGGTCAAGTTAGAGGCTGAGCAGAGTGCTTCCAGAGATGACGTTATTCACATCTCTTCGCAGCTTACGACAGCTAGGGGTGTTCATGATAGAGTGTGAGGATTAGGTTACAAGCTTAGTCTTTAGAAGTTGAGAGGCCATCTGCAAGAGTCTCCTTGCACAAACCTAAGGTCCTTGGATTTAAATCCATCAAGGCAGGCCACGCTACTTACCAAGTCTTCGATTCCTTGGGCAGGGATGTGATGTCTGACACCTTTCCTCCACTAGCTTGTCCCAACTCTTAGTTTTTGTTCTTTTTTTTTTGTACTTGTATCGTTCTTTGGAAAACTCTATTACTTTTGAATGTGAACTGGACCTTGTTTATTTTCGTTGGATCTTGCTTGTTGCATCTGTTGGGATTTCGTTAGTTGCTATTAATAAAAAAAGAACCAGCATACCTGGATGATGGATTTGTCATTTGACCAATGATTGCCAGTGTCAGGAGTGATGCACTTAAGGAAGTGGCATTGCCAGATGCGACTGTTAGGACACTCGGCTTTAGTGCTAGGCGGAAGAAGTGTTCAACCGTGCTAGTTGGTGAGGACTGATGCACTTAAAGAAGTGGCATCCTCCTTTAATCGTCAGATGTGAATGTTAGGACACTCGGCTTTCAGGCTAGGCGGGAGATGGACTCGACCACGCTATTTGGTGAGGAATGAAGCACTTAAGGAAGTGGCATAGTCCTTTCATTGCTAGATGCGAGTGTTAGGATGCTCTTCTTTGGTGCTAGGTAGGAGATGTGCGCACCACGCTAGTTGGTGAGGAACTAAACACTTAAGAAAGTTGTTTCTTTCTTTATAGTAGTGTGAGACAATATTTGGGAAGGAGATATTTGTATTGTACTGGTAAGATTACATGAATGATTTCAAACGAAATACTTTCTAAGATGTTCAGCATTCCATGAATGAGGTAGCTCCTTCCCTTTTACGTCCTTAAGTCAACATGATCTTGATCTAGGACAGGTTGTGACTACATATGGTCCTTCCCACCGAGGGCTAAATTTTCCTTCTCCCTCCATAGTCGTTTATGTCTCCTTTAGGACAGTCCTCTACCTTCAATATCCTGGGCTTCACCCTTCTATTGAAGTAATGCATTGCCTTTCTCTTCTTAGCAGCCATTTTGACTTCCTCATCTTCTCTCATTTCTTCTAATAGGTCAAGATTTTCTTTCAACCCTTGGTTGTTTGGCTTTTCATTGAAGTGTTGGACTCTATGGCTTGACATTCTCATTTCTACTGGTATCACTACTTCACTTCCATAAGTCAGAGCGAGAGGGGTTTCTCCCGTTGGGATTTTGGTGGTTGTTCTTTACGCTCATAACACCCCTAGAAGTTCCTCAGCCCAAGCTCCCCTTTTGTTCTGTAGGATACTTAATAACGTTTAGTTGGTCACCTCGACTGGTCTGTTGGATTGGGGGTGCGCTAAGAAGGAGTAATTGAATTTGATTCCTAGTTTGGCATACCTAGTGGTCAAAATCTAATTGCCACCCGTTATCTAAAATGATGATTTGTGGTATATAGAATCGGCAAAAAATAACTTTCCATAGGGATCTGGTGATGCTATTTGTCGTGATTGTCACTAGGGCTCTACTTTCACCCATTTTGTGAAAAAATAAACGGTGATGATGATAAACTTTACTCCTTTTCCCGAGGGTATAGGCCCAATGATGTCGACCCCCCATTGCGTGAAGGGTCATGGCGACATAATTGACACTAGTTTTAGGTGAGCAATGCGGCACTTGTGCACGTAGCTAACACTTTACACACTTTTTGACGAATCGAGGACATCGGGCCAGTGATAGCCTGCTCTCATGGCCTACCCCATCAAAGCTCTTCTGCACACCCCTTCGTGTATTTTCGCCATTACATATTGAGCTTCTTCTAGTGAGATGCATCTCAGGAGGGGTGTGGATAAGCCTCATCTATATAATACCCCATTTAACAGGGTGAACTGAGCTGCTCTATTTTTCACTTTTCTCGCCTCCCACTTCTCTTCAAAACATTTATTGATAGATAAAAACTTGGTCACATCGAGCGCCTACTCCGAGGTTCCTAAACTTAGCTTTGAGACTTCAAGCCCGATGACCAGGGTATCTAACATTCTAGTTCTCACTGTCGAGGGTAGAGCTAATTCATCCATGCTCGTTGTAGTTCAGGCCAACTTGTCTGCCTTCCAATTGTCTTCCTAGGGTATTTGTCTAATGCGAAAGTATTGGAAGCTATCACGCTTCTCCAATACTCGTTGCAAATACATCTTAAGTTTTTTACCCCTTGCGAGGTATTCTCCTGTCATTTGGTTCACCACTAATTGAGAGTCTGCCCTTACATCAACTTCTTTTGCTCCCAACGCTTCTACCATGGCGAGTCCTATCATTAAAGCCTCATATTCAGCTTCATTTTTGGTATTCTTGAACTCGAGTCTCACTAATTAGTAAACTTCTTTGCCGGAGTTTGATATTGTATACACACCAACCCCATCGCTTGTGTGGTAGGACAAGTCATCAATGTAGACAAGCCAGGGATTCCCGAAAGGTGTTGTCTGCATTTCTTTGGGAAGGTAGCGAGTTCTTCTACAAAATTGGCCAACATCTATCCTTTTACAGCGGTCCGGTAAAGGTAATTGATATCAAACTCACTTAATTCAATCAACTAATTTACTAGGAAACCAAACATATCCGGCCGTTGCAGCATCTTCTTGTAGGGTGCTTATGTTAAGACTTTTATTGGATGTGCTTGGAAATAATGTCTTAGTTGTATTTGGTTGTTGGAGTGAGTTCAACGCATCCCAAACAAATCATTGATAGGACCCACCACTACTTTTTCAACTTTCCATAAAAAAGTTAAACTCATCTCAACATACTTCATACATCCAAACACATATCTCTAACCTGTTTACCTTCAAATACATCTCAATGGGACCCACAAAAACTACTATTCATATATCAACTCAAATCATCGGAGATCACCTTAGTATCCCGACCTTAGTTGGCGAGTAGCTACCACCAGTGCGAATGCTAACAACTCCATCCATGGATATCTAGTTTCAGCTCCCCTCAAGGCCCGACTTGTATAGTAGACTGGCCTCTGTAATTTTTCCTCTTCTCGTACTAGGGCAGATGACACAACCTCCGATGTGACCGACAAGTATAAGTCAGGGTTTCTCCTTGTTTGGTTTGGCTCAAGAGAGGAGGATTTGATAGATACTCCTTAAGTTGAACAAATGTCTTTTCACATTCAATCGGGAAGTCATGGATCTTTCGCAACACCCGGAAGAATGAAGGACACTTATCTATAGATTTAAACACAAACCTGTTGAATGCCGCCACTCTCCCCGTTAATCTTTGTTCTTGGTTTAAGCTCTTAGGAGGTTTCATGTCGATGATCGCCTAGATTTTCTCCAGACTAGCTTCAACCCCTCTTTCTAAGACCATGAAACCAAGGAGTTTGCCTGATCCCATGCCAAAGGTACACTTTGTTGGGTTGAGCTTTATCTTATATTGTCGCAGGATGTCGAATGCTTCCCATAAATCTACTATACGTTGCTTAGATTCCTTGCTCTTAACAAGCAAGTCATCTACGTAGATATTTCGGCTGATTTTTTCTTTGAACATGCGGTTTACTAACCTTTGATATGTTACACCGACATTCTTTAGTCCGAAGGGCATAATTCGTAGCAATATAACCCTCGGTCTGTTATGAAGGCAATCTTGTCTTGGTCGCCTTAGCTCATCCAGATTTGGTTATATTAGAAGTAGGTGTACATGAAGCTTAGCATCTGGTGGCCTACTATAATATACAATTAGATCGATACGAGGTAGGAAAAACTATCTTTTGGGCACGCATTGTTTAAGTCTTTGAAATTGACGTTCATTCTCCACTTGCCACGACCACATTGGAGAGTCACTTTGGGTAATGGGCTTCCTTGATGAACCTCATAGCCAAGAGGCGTTCGACTTCGTTCGCTATCGCTGTGTACTTTTCGGTGCTAAAACTCCTTCATTTTTTTAGACTTTCTTTGCTTTTGGGTCTTGGCATACACAATGTTCAATCACTTTCATATCGATTCCAGGCATATCCCCGTGGCTCCATGCGAATACATCTTTGTGCTCACTGAGTAGCTACTTCAACTATTGTCTCATCTCAGACTTCATTCTGGTCCCAACCCTCACCATTGCTTTTGGGCGAGTTTTGTCTAGGCGACAAGTTCAATAGGCTCGTTAACTTCACCCTAGTTTAGGTTTTGCTCATCCCGAGTTTCAATCTCATGCTTAACGAGCTAAGGAAATGGGGGTGGTGACCATTCATCAAGCTTGGAAGACTCTACTACCTGCCCGTCTTTCTCCCCATTTTCAAGCTCTTGCACGTAATATTCCCTTGCCAACACATTTTCGCCTCATACTTCTTCAACGCTTGTCTCCGTTGGCAATTTCATCTTCAAATGGTATGTGGTGGTGATGGCCTTTAAGCTATTCAAGGTTGGTTGCCCGATTATGGCGTTGTATGACGACTAGGTCTTCACTACCAAGAAGTTTTCATGGTGGTGGTTGTGTATGGGCTTGTTCTTGTGGACACAGGTATTATGATAGACCTCACCAACTATACTGATTCTCCGAAGAACCCCTTCAATTGTGTGGTGACTAGCGCAGCTGTATTTGGTTGATGCTCATCTTAACAAATGCATCCCAACAGAGGATGTCGGTCGAATTTCTATTGTCTATCAAAATTCTTCAAGTGGTGAAATTGGCGATCAACATTATTACCACCAGCACATCGTCATGCAGGTAGACCACTCCTTCATAGTCATCATCATTGAGAGAGATGGTGGCAGTTTTCTGATTCTTGCTTGCTTCATTGGTCTCCCAACGTTGAAGATTTCTTCATACCTCGCTTTTCAAACATATGCCTTTCTGCGGAAAGATGTCGAACCGCCTCAAGCGAATCCACTGCGATCATTCAGATGTCAGCAAGGGGTGTGTTGTTCATGTTTGGGCTTTGGCAAGGGATTCTCGTTGGATTCCTTTGCATTGTCCTCCTTCTTTTTGGGCTTTCGCTTCTACGAGATCCTTGTCCCCGTTCTTACCCTCTTTCTTCTATCTACCTAAGGGTTGAAAGATGCTGGGTGACTAACGCTCCAGGTCCCCGTTTTGCCACATGGCCTCAATTCTTCATTTTAGGAAGTGGAAGTCTTCCGTTTGGTATCCCTCCCATATTATGGAATGTGCAATATCGATGGGTTCTTTGGCCATGACTACCATCATTCTGAGTTTGTTCATTCGTCGCTCCTTGTCTACACGTTCATGCTTGAATATGTTGCCCTAGTGCTTTGATTTCTAGAGGGCGTGCTCCCATCCCTCATTTTGTCGTATTGGCCTTTTCTTACCTTTTGTTCTTTTTCATGATTTTTGGTGGCTCCCTTCGGTTGACTTTCTGCTCAGTCCAATTCTACTTTTTTAGGGCAGTTAAAGCCTGAAGGGTGTCTTTAGCATTGACGAAATCGTTTGCATTGTCTATGAATTCCCGTAGTGTGGTCAGGATTTTTCTCACCAATTCTACCATGAAAGGATTTATGGGCCAGACGCCTCCCAGAAGTGTTGCTAACATGATCTTTTTGTCCTGATCATCTGTCGCCATGCACTCCTTATTGAACTTGGAGAGTTATGCTTTCAAGCTTTCATCTTCTCTTTGTTTGACGGTGATGAGGTATGTAATGGGTTACCTCCTCTTTCTGCTGGCCATGAATTGGGTTAGAAACTGCCTATCAAGTTCCTCAAAACTATCTATGGAACCCAGTTGCAGAGCTTTAAACCACCACTCGCTGCTCCTCTGAGCGTTAAGGGAAAGCTCGACATGCAATCTCCTCGCGAAAATCATGGATATGGGCCTTAAAAGTTTCCAAATGTTAGACTGCATCCTTAGATCTATCGTACATCTTGACTTGCAGAACTTTAAACTTTAGTGGGAGTGGCATTGCCATTATTTTCACACTGTAAGGCAGATCTGTGTTGTTGAGCAGCTGATCTATGGAGGGGGATGCACCTATTCTCCTAGCCATGAGGCTGCGTAAATCGTGGTCCATTTTGCTCTTTTCTTCACCGTCAGAGGTTGGTCTGCCTATGCTCTGCAATTCCGCTTTAGTTTGCTCGTTATGGCTTGATGTGGTGTCTCCTCCAGAAACGACACTTTTTCGATTTAGGAATCCGTTCTCGCGTTGGAGATTCTCCATCTCCAAAGTCATCTTCCTCAATCATTCTTCCGTTTCTGAAAGAAACTTTTCCATCCATGTTTGCCGAAGTGGCTTCCTGATCACAGGTTGCTTGAGAGTGCTTTGTTGTAGGCATACGAAAAACATGTTGAATTTTTTGAAATTCCCATAGATGGAGCCAACTGTTGTGGACGTATTTTGTATTCATGCTAATGGCCTCAGGCAACCTGCATGAAGGAAATAAGAGAGGCTTGGTGTGAATGAGGCACCTCTGATGCCCAAGTTAGAATAAAGTATATTGCGTATTTTAGTTCTCAGATCATTCAGAAATTACTTCTGGCATGTACTTTGACCCCTATTTATATAGATTGAGTGTTTAATTCTTTCCTTACTGCTCAATGTTTTCCAATCATGGGTGGACTGCAGGTTGTTGGTACTTTGAACCCAGTACTTTGGCAGGCGAGATTGGTATCTTGGGCGAGTATTCTGGACAATTATTGCACTTGGGGTTGTTTTGATTATTCCTTTATGTTATATCGTTAAATCATTATTAATTATTGCTAGACCCAAATTCTAAATTTGACAATCACGACCTTGGTTTCTTGCTGGGTAGGTCTGTGATTCTAGGTTCATGGGCCTTTATGGATGGGGTTCGACCCACTTCACAAGAGATAATATTTTCCCCTCCATAATCCAAAAAATATTTCTTATAAATTGAAGGAATATGAAATTAAATTATTTTAAAAATATATATTCTAATAATTATAAACAACAAAGTATATAATATGTAGATATACATACACATAGGCATCATGAAACATCGTCGTCATTGCATAGATCAATATTCCCCCCCCCCCCCCCCCCAAAAAAAAAAAAAGAATTTCTGGTTCGCCAATGGTGACATGGTTGTGTCGGCAGTTTGACGATTTTTTCCCATTACACAAAAGTCTTTGCGTTGTTTTTTTGTCACGGTTTCGTCCGTCACAAAATCTACGATCTGTTGTGGTGTGGTTGAACATTTATGACTAACAAAAAACGAGTCTCTTATTTTTAAAAAAAAACTTAAATGAAAAGTATCTATTTGTAATCCAGAATAATTAAAAATTAGAATTTATATTTGCACTCTAAAAATATCTAACAATTTTCCATAAATTAAATTAAATGAGGGATAGAGTATTTTTAGCATGGGAAATATAATTTTTCATCTTTAATTATATCATTCTAGATATACCCGTTGATGTGTTAAATAGTTTTCTATTTGAAAACACAACTGTTGTCAGACTAATTCATTATTATTTATAAATAGTTCATTACTATTAGGGGTGTAACCGGTCTGGTTCGGTTCGGTTTCGGATATATTTTAGAACCGAACCAGTATATATCGATTTTGAGATTTGAAGAACCGATACTGCATCGATTATACCCTTAAAATTGGTACTATAACGCCCCGTTCCCAGAGGTCCGAAAAGTTAGCTCTTGTAACCTAAATCCAACTTCCATAACATATTTAAAATACTCCAATATTCCTAAAAAGTACAAATCCATTTATTCAAATCAAAATATATAATCCTCTACCAGGACACGAAACAAAAAATACATCAATGAGATAATCTAAAAACTCCATAAATATTTATAAATATCTAGGACTCCAAATATCAAATAACATAAAATCATAAACCTATTAAATAAGACTCTCCAATAAACTTGTACCCTCTGGCACTTATTCATCTATGATCATCAAACTTTACTATTGACTTCCAACTGATGCATCAAAATTATCTGAAAAAATATTGTGAAGATAAGGGGTGAGTTATCAACAACTCAATAAGCAGAGGACATATACTAGTATGTAAATATGAGTATTTTTAAAATTCAGAATGCAAAACAAAATGTTTGCTTTCAAAATGCAGAAATAGTAACATTTACTTTCAAAATGCAATTATCAAAACATGTTACAAAACTATCAGAGCGAAACTTTCAGAAAAACATTCTTATTAAAAAAAAATCCTTTGGCATATCAAGACCTGAGACCTCATCTTCATCAATCAGAGCATCACATTGGGACAAATATCATGTTTGACCCCTGTTGTAGGGTTATAAACCACCATTATAACCTGTGGAAGGGCCTTATCCACTATTATAACCCGTGGTTGGGCCATATACCATGTTTAACCCCCGTGGTAGGGTTATAAACCATCATTATAACCCGTGGAAGGGTCGTATCCACTATTATCACCCGTGGTTGGGCCGTATACCATGTTTAACCCCTGTGGTAGGGTTATAAACCACCATTATAACCCGTGGAAGGGCCGTATCCACTATTATAACCCGTGGTTGGGCCGTATCCACTATTATCACCCGTGGTTGGGCTTTATTAGAACAGAACAGAACCATCAGAATCAGACTTTAATCAGGATACAGAATCAGAATCTCATGCCAAGGTTTTCAAATGCCACATCATATCAAAAATCAAATACTTAACAGCTTCAGATAATTTCACATGTTCGAAATAAACAGAATCAAAACATTTTCATTTATTCACAAAAAAACTTTTAGATCTCATGCATCAGAACATCTTTATTTTATCAAGACTTTTAGAAAAATACTCATATTCGCTCTTTTCCAGATCAGAAACAGAATGCACAAAATTAGCTCATGTCTACACCAGTCATGACAGAAAATACTTTCTCTTATACAGCTTTCATGCATATGCAGAACACATATATGAGGTTGTTTTCTGATTTTTTTTCAAAACAAATATGCATATTTTCAAAAGCAACCTCGATTTGTTTTATTTTATTTTATGCAAAATCTAGCATATAAACCCCGCTTATCTGGACTTTTTAGCTTATCAGAATTTCTCCACAACGGTACTGAAAAAAAATAATCATCACCTATAAGATTGTCACATAATTTTCATAAATTTCCAATCGACACGTATTTCAACATTTAAGCCTAAGATGCTAAAATAACCTATTTTAATTCCTCAAAAACTAAATTCATGTAATCCTCAAATATCGTCACATTTCTGAATTCATCAATGCCCAAATAATTAGTCCGACTAAAACACAAAATCTAACTTATTTACTAATGAAATCAAATTATAAGATTTAATACTAGCTAATATATTTATACCAAAATATTTTAAAATTAAACAACTCCAACTTAGATTCATTTTGGTAATTAACTTTATCATATTTTAAAACTCATAAATTTAGTAATTTAACTTCTATCCGTAAATATGAATTCTTAAACTGCAAATAAATCCCATGCATAACAGATGATAAAACATGATCAGTACATACTCAATCAAGGGCATTTTGGGAAAGAAAACTCATAACCTGCATGGCTCTTTGAGAAAAATAACCTAGGATAAAAAATTACGTGATAGGGGCCATGCATACCGAAAACTATGTGCAGCGGTGGCTTGGGTGGAAGTCTACGGCAGCACAACTGGGGGTAGTGGCAGATCACGGTGGTGGGGCACTAAGAGAGAGAGAGAGAGAGAGAGAGATAAGTGAGAGTGAGAGCTAAAGGGATGTAGAGCTGGAAACCGAGGGATAGAGAGAAATTTCACAAATGGCAACGCGTGGGCTGGGCGGTGTTTGGTGGTGTTGAAAGGTTCTCCGACGCCCTCTGTTGCAGAAGTCTGTGGCGGCGAGGCCTCACTGTTCGTTGTTGGTGATTGCGCAGGGAGGAGTTGTGTCATGCGAAGTCTTCGGGGGTGAACCCTTATATGTAGAGAGAGCGAGAAGGGATGATGGCCAGTGGTTGATTCACGGAGGACGGCGGTACAAACACGCTGGAAACTCGAAAGGAGGGGTGGCAACGGCTTGGTGATAAAAACCCGTCTCACGATGGAGAAAAATGGAGTGCTCTGTTTCGGGGTGGGAAAAACAAAGGACAACAGCTGGCGGCTTGCAGTGGTTGGTTTTGCTTCGGGGCTAGCGTCTTCCATCATGCAAGGGCCAGTCGTGTGGGTTGCAGCGTGGAAGAGCTTAGCAGTGGGACTGCCCTTCGGTGGTGGTTGTTCGGTTTCTCGTGGGGCTTGGGCAGTGCTATCACACGATAGTTTCCGTCAAGCGGGATGTGGTTCATGTGTTTCAGGTTGGGCTCGATTGTGGCAGTGGCTGGGGTGCTGCGCGGCTGCTGGTCTTCAAGCAGGTGTGAGGATATGCACTAAAGTTGGATGGTGGGAGGGCATGCAACGCTGCGGTTGCTAACTCTAAGGCAGTGCACGTGTTTCATGGTGTAGGAAGGCAAAGATGGATGGTTGTTCTGCCGAGGAGGAAGAGAAAGTGTGCAGGACTTGTTGAAGGTGAATAAATAGAACAAAAACCGATAAAAACCCTAGAGAATAAAAGGTAGAAAAACTGTTGTGAAAGTATATCTCCAATGCAAGTAGTTGCCGTGAACGTCGTAGGGATAGGAACGTGCATGTGGAGAAAACTGAAGTCTGACGTTAAGAGTGAACCTAGTTAAGGGAGGTTCTACGTGCATGAGATGATGCCTAAAAAAAGTAGTTGAAACCTTAAGAGAAAAAAAATATAAAAAAACGTGCGTGAAATGTGTAACACAAAATATATATAGTAAAACAAAAAAAGAAAAACCCTAGGAAGGAACAAAGGGAGAACACTGCAAGAAAGACATGCATGGCGTGATCTCACCGGTTTGGCTTTAGGGCTCGTTAAAAAAATATATATATGTGCCTTGACTTACACCTATACTAGCCTAACTCGATCCATAACTTGTCGGGCCAAAAACTTAAAAATAAACCCACTTGCTCCATAAAAAATATTTTTACCAAAGAAAATAATCTAAGATAATCAAGCCCAATAAAAAAATTTATAATCCATCAATCCAAAATTTGAGGCTCGAAATCTATTCTAAAAAATTACTCGTTAAAACTCAGGTGGCTTTCCATTCATATAAAAAAAAAATCGAACATGAGTTTCGTGTTGGACCCGGGTATTACAGGTACTTTCGGTTTATCGGTTCAGTCAGGTTTTTCCGGTATATTAAATAACATATATATTATAGTATATAATAATATAGTGATAATATATTGTAGTATATTATAATATATAATATAGTGATATATTATAGTATATTATAATATATAGAGATATAATATTAGTATAACTACTAATACAATAGACTATAGTGATAATATATAGTTATTTATATAGGTTTTTAAAATTTAATATTATATTAATTAGTAGTTTATCATATAATACAAAATTATTTATATATAATTATATATAAAAAATTATATATAATATAAAAAATCATATAAAAAATATTTTATTTAATATAAAAGATTAAAATATATATATGAACTGGTCCAGTCCGATTCACTGGTTCATTGTTTTGTTTTCACCCCTACTATTCATAAACAAATCATTACTATTCACAAATTATTTCATTACTATTCACAGATGATCTGAAATACTCTTAACATCCAAAAAGAGTTATAGCATGTGAATTACTATAATGGAAAAACAAACTTTATAGCGTAGATAGAAAAATGGTATTGCCATTTAAGCATTGCAAGGATTCCGTCATAAGTAATGTTATATACAGTCGTGAAATGCGCAAGCGTCGTGCAGTCACTTTGAAAAAGTGTAGAGTCCACTATTAAAAAATTAATTTTTTTCTTATAAGTTCCGTATTTATTTAATTTTTTTAAAATAATTATACAGTACTTACGAATTCACGATTGTAACTGTTATTTTTCTTGGATCATGGATCCACTGTCCAAAAGATCAAAAACTATCATTTATCTTCGGTCATGGATCCACCATCCAAAAGACCAAAACCCAATCAAAACGAATCACTTCAATCACTGCCTTCCTTGTCCTCTTATTCTTCGTACTCCCCTTCCCCACCACAACGCTAAGAATCTCTCTCTCTCTCTCTCTCCCTCTCTCTCTCTCTCTCCATCCACTATATCCCATCGTGCTTTATCTTACGAAACTCCAACCGCTATCCCCTGTGTTCTTCTTCCTGAAAAATTCAGGCATTTTCTTCACACCCACCAAGAAAACTTGGAAATTTTCTTGAAACCCAACGTCTGCCATGAAGGTTCCCCCGATCCCAAGCAAACGAAACATGGCCTCCCAATATGAAGACGCTTCGAAAAAGCTCAGGAGACTCCCCCACGTGTTTGCCAGAGTCCTCGAGCTCCCGATCCACTCGAGCGCCGACGTTTCGGTGGAGGAAACCTCCGACTCTTTCCGCTTCACCGCTGCCACCCCAGCCAACACCGATCACACAAATATAGCCGGCGATGTAAGGGTGCACACGATCAAAATCTTCCCGGGCGTGACGAAGATCGTGATCAGAGGAGTGGGTACCCCGTTCTTGGATGAACTAAAGTTCGATCTTTGGCGATTCCGGCTCCCGGCTTCGACGAGGCTAGACATGGCGAGCGCTAGGTGTAGCAGCGGTGGAAAACTTGTCGTGACAGTGCCGAAAGGCTTGGATGAAAAGTAATAACTAATAAGAAAAGGGTTTGGGAGGCAGCTTCTTGTACAGTTAACCTTTTTCTTCTTAAGATGTGTCGTTGAATGCAGTAAAAATCCTGTTCTTTTTTTTTCTCAGCGAAGATGCTGTTCTTCGGTCATATTATATACAAGTGTGATGAATTGGTTTGCTTTAGTTTCTTTTTAGGTTTTGGGTAATGCTGCTATTTGGTTTAATTTATATCATTCAATTTGTTTTATTAACAAAATGAATTCCAAAAACACAAAAAAGATGAAAATTAAAATTTTAAATTCATTCTATCTTTTTATGTTTGTGTTTTGAAGAAGGCTATATATCAGTTTTTATTCACTCTCATATTCTACACTTATAATTTTTTTTTTTTATGAGATGTGAAGATATTTTTCAGAGAATGCATAATATTGAATAGTAAATAGTAATGGATAATAAGAATTTTTTTTATGTTTTAAATTATTTTAATAAGTCATGTGGACAACAACACGAGGATAAAATAAGTGGTATAAAATAGGGGACCTAGTAATATTTTCCTTTAAATTTATAGTACAAGGGGTCTACTTGATTTCTAAATAATAAAAGAATTTTTTTATTATGTACAAATAAATTTGCATACTAATCTGCGTATTAATGTTGTTGTCTTCATATTTTAAATTCAAATTAGTACTGTTTTCAATAAAATCTATTTTTTGACCAATCATATTAAATGTGTGCACATATTAATATGCATAATCGCTTATAATTAAATTTTTTCATAATAAAATACCTTTCCGAAAGGAAAATTTACAAGTTTATGTTATTTGCTTGGAACTTATTACGAACTTGATTCTCATGAATATTGTAAACGCATATATCCTTATTGTTTATAAGCTTGCAACGAAAACTTATTCCCAAAAAGTATATATGTCGAAATGAGAAATCAGTTCAAAATCACTCAAAACACATGACCAGAAATGCGGATTGGCCGGCCAGCCATGCATGAAATTACACGAAGAAAAGTATGGAAAAACTGAGAAAAAGGAATTAGTTTTGCCACACAACTTCCTTCATATTCTATATTTTTTTAAAATTTTAAAATTTTTAATATATATTTTAAAATTTTTTTTGAATTTATTATTTTTAAATTATTTCAAATTTTTTATTTTTTTATTTATATAATATATATTTAATAAAAAAATATAATAAAAATTAAAAATAATATAAAATATAAAATGTTAAGAAGTTAAGAAGATTTATTTAGAAAATTCTTGTATACACGTCAAAAATCTCGGCGGCCGAAATAATCAGTGAAACAGTGACAGCAGATTAAAGTTTTCTAATTACTTCAATCGGTAAAAGTATAAACCTTTATTCCAACCTTATCCAAGTACGACTGATCAGCATCAATCCTTTCAATTTTCTGCACAAGCCGTGAGACTTTTGAACTGCATGTAAAACCTATCAAGATCACTCTAAAACTCTATAAAGTATTACGTACCAACCAGCTTATTAACTTAAGCGAAGACCCAAGTACTGCTTCTGCGCTAGCTAGCTATTTGTTTGTAGTCTTGCACAATTCATGCATGCTTGACATGATCGTTATATACATGAATGATGTAAAGCGTTTATCGTGTTAAATCACCATTTATTTTAAAAAATTAAACTTATAAGATCAAAAAATAAATTTAATTATTTATAACATGTTATTAATGTATGAGCCACATTGTCGCTTAATAAGCGATCAAGTTTAAACAAGTGAAATATTTAATTAATAATGTAAAGTATGAAGTTAATGTTTAGTTTTTTACAACCTAATTTTCCTTTAACCATGAACACCAAATTCAACACGACAGAAAAACTGAATGGGATAGTGGCAATTCTCGATCAATCTGATGTCTTACGTAAGAATTTATCATTCATAAAGTTGGGATATATATCAGACATATATAGGCAACCATTTAATTTGTTTTCTCCTGTCTCATCATGTCACTGTTGCTTGGGTTTTAGAGAGAACCTATATCTTAATTTTTGCCCATATCATACATATACATGGGTTATTTAATTTTTCTCTACTGATTTCTAGCTTTAATTGCTTCGTTTTATGAAGGAAAGATGGTCAATGGATTAGATACAGATGGTTACGTTGTTATATTTCCTTCATTAATTAATTATATCCCTAGAAGAGATTTGATAAAAGATGCGGGGCTGAAATAATATTACTTTCATGATCATGATGATCTTGTGCGTGCCACGTCGATCCTACGCCTCATGGTGATGGAACATATCCTAGTGGAATAGACAAGTGATGGAACATATCCTAGTGGAACATATCATTAAAAGAGAACAAATTCGAAGTGATCACTGAAAATGACTTATTTTTTGCATGCCCGGCTCTATTCCGAGAGGGTTAAAAGCAAGATTCTGTTGCGGACCTGCGCGCCGAGACACGTATTATATACGTTGGTTTTCACGTTTCCGCACGTTTAGTAGTACTACTGTCAATGCAAAAGTAGGTTTCAAAGCTTCTTTTACGCTTTCGTATTAATATTGACATAATGTACATGACCTTTTCTAATTTCGACCTCTTCTAATCGCCTCAAGAAAATGATCATTCCGGGCAGCTCTCTTTTAAGGAGTGGAATGAATCGTTGTACGTTGGTCAGGTGACCCGTGCTCTGGTTTTATGGTCAGCAACGTGAAGAGCTGGTTTTGGTTATGAGGATTGCTGTGTTGCTTCTCTTCTAGCTTTAGAAGTTGTTGAACGAGGGAGGGAGCTCTTGGCCATGAGAAGGGGGCTGCCGTGCGGGGTTGGTTGGGGAAGAAGGGACTTCCGGCAACCCTAGTTTATGTTTGTTGATGAATATATTTGCAATGGGGAGGAGCTTATACGTGTGGGTCTTTGTATTTATAAGTATACGGGTTGGGCCCATTGGTTTCATGGGCTGGGCCATTTTATGGGCTCGACCCATGGGTCCTAGGGTTTTTTTGGATCTAGTCTAACCATGGGCCTAGTTGTGGACTTTTAAGAGTCACTTCAGGCTTAGAAACTGGGTTGGGCCAATTAATAGGCCTAGGTAAATTCTTTGGGACTTACCTACATTTATATAGCCGAGTGACTTAATAATAAACTCTAATGGGCCGGTTCTTGAGTCCAAAAACACCCAACTAATCCAATAAATATCTATTGGATTTTAAAATAATTAATTAGTCTGTTACTAATATCTAAAATTATTCACTAAACCCTAACCAACCTTAAAATAAGCTCTTGGGCTTATTGATCCATTAAGAATTCTTAGTCAACCTCAATAAATTTATAGTTCATGAGCTTATCCAATATGGTTCATTAAGCTGCGTTTGTATGTTGAGATGATCTCAAATTATCTGAATTGATATATGAATAGTAATATTTTGTGCGTCTCATTGAAATGTGTTTAAATATAAATAAATTGAGATATGTTTAACTTTCTTATGGAAAGTTAAAAAAGTAATAGATTCTATTAATAATTGAATTGAGATGAGTTCAACAATCAAACACAGCCAAAACGCAATAAAATTATCTTTATTCCGTTCTTAATAATATTGGATATGTTAATTTGTTACAGCTTGCTTTCACTTGATACCTTTTCCGAGTGGCAAAATCAATATCCAATCTCATTTTTCACATATTCTTTAAAAATGTATTCTCCGCTGTGTTTTTTTATGTAATCTTGACATTTCATTTTTATGCATTCTTGTCATTTGACATTTATTTATGTATGTATATATATATATATTATAAACGTCACCATTGGGTAGGTGTACATATTGTATATGCTAACATTATTCACCGATAATTCTTTAGTGGGTACGTAGAAGAATCATTTCAGTTGAATAGAAAGTGAGAGTCGATTATTTAATTCAAACCCAAACACAAAGATATAATGGGGGTGCAAGTCTTACATATTGCGAGCATGGGAAATAAGAAAAATGCATACTCTTACAACCATAAGAAGTAGGTACACAAGATAACAGGCTACTCGTTCTTAGGAACTGTATTGTAGACGGAAGCAACATTTTATTGATGGCGCGTCCCTCGAGAGCCATGAGAGATTTTTTTTTCCCAATTTTTTTTTCCAAGCAAGCTCAATATATTATAATTAAAGGATATAAAAATACATGAATAAGAGGTAGGAATACCCCAATAAACTGAATTTCTTAACTAATGCAGCAATATAGAAAGAAAAAAGAAAAGAAAAAGGACACACGAAACAAATAAATGTTTCATACCCTTCCCCGTGAAGGGAGAGCTGCTCAAAGTGGTAGTTTTTATACAATTGGAGAGTAGGATTTTAGTCCTATGACCGAAGGTTTGAAGGCCATGGTGATTGTAGTGATTGCATTTTGTCTTGAAATGGCTCTTAAGGAAGTTTACTACCTCGTCTTCACGATCTTAAGGCCAAATAGGATAAATCTTATAATGAGAAGCCAAATAAAAAATTCTAACTTCATCATGTTATACGTCATCTCAAGACTTCACACTCTCACAAAGTAATAAATGTGATTCTCGCAGCAGGGGCAAAAGTAAAAAGGTTGGGCTAATGGGTTGTGGTGGAAAGAGACCGCCAAGGGATTTGGGGGGGGGGGGGGGGGGGGGGGTGATTGTCGAACTCCGATGATTTGAATTTTTTACTAAACTCTTTAGATCTAACAAAATTTAGGAAAACCAGTAAGATAGAGGTGAAAATGGATGGATTATAGTTTGGAACAACTCTGGTAGACACCAAAACGTGTGATGGTGGGACCCATGCTTTGTTGGGTTGCATGTGGAGCTTGGTTTGTGAGTAGAAAATTGAGAAATAGAGAGTTCGCTTGACTGTCGCTCGACTTAGTACTCAATTGTAGCTCAACCCGTGAGTTCGCTCGAGGTGCACTCGATCGCGACAGTAGTCTTGAGCGAGACACAAACCTTAGTATTTGCTAGAGCTGCGCTAGACACATTGCTCAAGCCAATGTTGATTGGATGTTTGCTTGAATGCCACTCGAGTGAAGGACCCAGTTTTTGTCAGATTAGGATTTTCAGCGTCGTTTCTATTTATATGTCATATTTGGACTTTATTGTGTACAATTTTCAGCAGTTTTGAGTGAGAACAAAAGAGGTAAGTGTGAATGCATATTGTGAGAGAGAAAAAGTCCTATAGAGTGTGAGTTGGGATTGAGTGATTGTAATCTCCTTTGAATTAATAAAACTTCTATAGGTTTGTGGACGTAGGCATGTTGTCAAACCACATAAATTATGTGTCATGCGATTTTATATGTTGGTGTGTGTGTTTTTTACAACAACTAGTATCCAGAGTCAAGGTCGGATCTGAAGGAGATTGATGGCTGAAGATCTCGGGATTGAGAAGTTCGACCACACTGACTTTGGGTATTGGAGGATGCAGATCGAGGACTATCTCTATGAGAAGAGGCTTCATCTTCCATTATTGGGAAAGAAGTCGGATAGCGTGAATGATGCTGAGTGGAATCTGTTAGATCGACAGGTTTTGGGGGTTGTTCAGCTGACCCTATCTAGAACAGTGGTGCACAATGTTATTAAGGAGAGAACCACGACAGATCTCATGGTGACTTTGTTAGGTATGTATGAAAAGCCGTCGTCAAATAACAAAGTGCATCTGATGAAGAAATTGTTCAATTTGAGGATGTGAGAAGGTATGTCTGTGGCCCAACACTTAAATGAATTCAATACGATCACAAATAAACAGTGTTTTGTAGATATTGAGTTTGATGATGAGTTCAGAGCGATAATTCTATTGGCATCACTGCCAAATAGTTCAATTGGCAAGATGAAACTGAACTACGATGACGTATGTGACATGATCCTTGCTGAAGAGGTACATAGAAGAGACTCTGGTGGGTTCTCGGATTTGGGATCAACCCTAAACATTAACAATCAGGGTATAAGATATGATAGGTCAAGCTTCAAAAACAAGGCAAGAGCAAGACAAGATATGGGAAGCAGATCACATACTGAAGTTGTGGCAAGCCGGGCCACATCAAGAGAGATTGTCAGAATTAGGAGAGTACCGAGAATGACTTTGTGAATGCAATGGCTGAAGAAATACAAGATGCCCTAATTCTTGCAATGCATAGTCCAATTAATGATTGGGTGTTGGATTTAGGGGTTTCGCTCCATAGCTCCTCACATTGAAAGATAATGCATAACTATGTTGCTGGTGGTTTTGGAAAAATGTATGCAGCTGATGGAGAGGCATTGGATGTAGTGGGAGTGGGTGATGTGCGCATCACACGTTTTAGATTTGAAGAAAAACCTGATCTCTGTGGGATAACTTGATGATAGTGGTTATGCAGTAGGGTTCTCTGGAGGAGCATGGAAGATTGCTAAGGGTGTGTTGGTCTTGGCGCATGGTAAGAAATCTAACTATTTGTATTTAACATCAGGGTCCAGTGATGTGTAGGGAAATACATGAGTGCAAAAAGGCAGGCTTGATCGTGCGAGACAGATGAGGAAGCAAAAGAGAGTCAGTTTTGTCGTTCCTTATGTAAGCCTAGGGAAGTTGGCAAATGTTGCCAGGATCAGTTCAAAATCGGATGCTCTTAGTGCAGTGGGAGCTGTGAGTTGCCCAATGGATGTGCTGACTAAGGGTGATCTTCGTGGAAGACTGAGTGTGTCTTCTAGCTTGAACATTGGATCTGTGAGTTGCAGAAGTGGTAGGGCTTGGCTGGAAACAGTGAACGGCATGTAGAGAACTAGTCTCCATGTAACGTCCCGGTCCCGCAGGGATCGAAGAGTTACTCCCTATAACTTAAAACTCACAATTCATCAATATATTTAAAGACTCTAAAATATAAAGTCATCAGAATATTACAGAATCTCTCAATAAAAATCCGCCACTTCTCAGAATTCTTCTATGAGTAAACTACTATGCTTAAATAATCAGCTCACCGATGCTCCATAATCCTGATCCTTAGCTGGACTATTCAAAATCATCTGAAAAATATATGGAGATAAGGGGTGAGTTATCAACAACTCAGTAAGCAGAGAACATATACAGTGTATAAACATGAGCATTTACAGAAATCAGAATGCAGAACAAAACATTTTCATTTTTAGAGTGCGGAAGCAGAACATGTTATCAAAATATCAGAGCGAAGATTTAGAAATAATTTCATTCAAAATATTCTTTGGCATAGCATAAATGATCATCATCATCATCAGAACATCATATCAGAACAGAGGCCATGTATAATCCCCGTGGTAGGGTTGTGCATCTGCAGATAGCCAAGCAGAACATGAAACACTGTCACCAAGGTGTGCGCTCAAACAGAGACCACTACTATAACCCGTGATAGGGCCGTATCCACTATTATTACCCGTGGTTGGGCCGTATCCACTATTATAACCCGTGGTTGGGCCGTATCCACTATTATAACCCGTGGTTGGGCCGTATCTACTATTGTAACCCGTGGTTGGACCGTATGCCACTATTATCACCCGTGGCAGGGCCGTAACTGAACAGAACAGAAACAGAATCAAATTCAGAATCAGAGAGTCATGCCAAAGGTTTTCAGAAATCACGTCTTATCCAAATAGAGTGCTGAACAAAAATCTTCGGAACAGAACAAAATCATATCACAACATAATTTATGCACAAATTTCATATTCGCTCTCATTTTCAAAGTTCAGAAACAGAATATCAAAAATAAGCTCATGTCTACATCAGTCATGACAGAAAATACTTTATTCTTAAACAGAATCTCATGAGTAATGCAGAACAAATAACTAAGGTAGTTCAAATTTCTTTTCATAACAAAACATGCATATTCTCCAAAACGGACCTCAGTTCATTTTATTTAATACAAAATCTAGTATAGGAACCCCGCTTACCTGGACTTCTTAGCTTTTTCGGAATTCCTCAAAAATGTCGAACAATAATTAATCTTCACCTATAAAATAATCACATAATTATCGTAAATTTCCAATCAACCACTTATTTCGATATTTAATCCTAAACTTCTAAAATAACCTATTTAATTCCTCAAAACCTAAAATTCTCGTAATTTCCAAAATATCCTCATTTTTCCAAAATCATCAATATCCACCTAAACGAATTCGTACCGAATAAGAACTTAATCAAGCAAGTGTTAAGACAATTACGAAACTCAATAAAAAGTAATATTTAAAATATCTAAAGTACCGACAACATATTATAAATTAATAGAATACTTAGACTACTTTAAAAATCTTATGAAATACAGCATGAAAAATTCCTCTCTTAAAAAAAAAAAAAGTTTACTTCCTTTAGTTAACAATATTATTAAAATATTTTCTACACAAAAATAATGTTTTATGAGACTTAAAACCAAAACTCATTTCAACATAACAACAAAAATAAATAAATAAATACCCTTTGTCGAACACATGTTTCTGGAAATTATAAGGGGTAAAACTGGTAATAAAAATCAACTATCAAGTTAACACTTCGAAAAGAAAAACTTGTGCACGTAAACTAATCCTATAAACACTGTGAAAAGAAACACAACTAATAACCGCACGGAGGCTCACCGAGAGAGAAGTGAAACATGCGGCGGGGCAAAGGGCAATCGGCACTGGGTGACGAGGGTCTCGCAGCCAGTGATTGCTGCTGCTTTTACGGTGGTTACCAACGTAAAAGACGGTGGTTTGCAGTGGCTTGCGGTGGAATAACACTGAGGGAGAGAGAGTTGTACGCATCACGCGGCTTGCATGGGGCTTTGGACGGTGGCACTGGACATCACTGGGTCGTGGAGGCTTGCTTTCCGGTGTTGTCTGGTGCTGCTGACGGTGGCGTCGCTGCCCAACTGAGGCAAGGCATGGTTCTCACTTTGAGCGACAATGCTCTATTTCCATGGCTCCAAAACAGAGCAGCCTTGGTTTTTGCTTTCGACGGACGATGGGGATGGTGGCGTTTATGTATTGAATGGCTGAGGAGTATGGGTCAACGGGTGGGTCTGGCGGCTTGTGGTGTTGTTGCCGTGTGAATGGAGCTGGTTCCCATTTGATGACACGGAGGGGCTGTGAACGAGTGGTTACAGTGGGTGATGGAGGTTGAGGCGTGAAAACAAAAAAGCGATGACTATCGGTTTTCGATGAGGATGAAGAACGTGCAATTATATAGATGAAATGGGCGACCAAAAAAAAAAAAATATAAAACCCTAGAGAGCCGAGAGAGAGACGTGTGTGCGGATGGAAGTTTGTGTTGTGTGTGTGCATGGAGTGGACGAAAGCACTAACGGGTGAAGAGAAAGATAGACGGAAAGGATCAAACGTGCGGGAAAAAAAAAATGTGCGAAGAAACTAAAATAAAATAAAATGAGCTAAAAAAAATAAACAAATAAAAATAAAATAAAATTTGAGCATGATTGGGTCCGGGTGTTACACTCCAAGTGGAAGATTGTTGGGCTGTATGTGGAGTCTAGTCTGTGAGCAGGAAATCGAGAAACAGAGACTTTGCTCGACTGTCGCTCGACCTAGAGCTCGACTGTCGCTCGACTCATGAGTTTACTCAAGTTTCGTGTGACAGTGGACTTGAGTGAGATACAAACCCTAATATTCGCTAGAGTTGTGTGCTCAACACGCTACTCGAGCCAATGTTGATTGGTTGTTCGCTCGAGATGAACTCGACATGCCACTCGAGTAAATGACCCAATTTTTGCCAGATTAGGGTTTCCATCGCTGTTTCTATTTATATGTCATATTTTGACTTTATTGTATACGATTTTCAGCAGTTTTGAGTGAGAACAAAAGAGGCAAAATGTGAATACATATTGTGAGAGAGAAAAAGCCCTAAAGAGTGTGAGTCGAGATTAAGTGATTGTAATCTCCTCTGAATTAATAAAACTTCTGCAACTGTGTGGACGTAAGCATGTTACCGAGCCATGTAAATTGTGTGTCTTGTGATTTTGATCATTGCTTTAATTTGTTTGCTACCATTGGTGTGTGTATTTTCACAACACGCTTCTGTTTCCGTGTAGCCACAACAGTCAAATCTAGAGGATCTGATGGTGGCAAATTTGTTAGTCCATGGCGAGTGGCGAGAAAAGCTTTCAGAAGAGGCGGCGCGTGAGACCCATTCGCGGTTGTGGGTGGCACGTGAGAGTCACGCGTGGATTTTATCAGGAAACCTCTAGTTCTCTCAAAAGTATCGGTGGCTTAGGAGCCTTCTCTTCCAGCACGTGTCTCTCGGATGTTGCTGAAAAATCGCAGATCTGCCATTTTTGAAAACAAAACAAAAAAGAAAGGAAAAATAACTTTATGGACAAAATAGGTTGATGGGGAAAGAGGAGGAGGCTCTTCTGCCGAAAAAACCAAGTTTGGACTTTGAAGACTTTGCTGAGAGAGAGAGAGGCTTACTCGTAATGAACAAGGCCCAATCAGCTCACTGTTAAAGTTGGGTTTAACCCAATACTATAAGTTACTAGTAGGCCTACAACCCAACCAATCCGGTCTGTATTTGGGCCCGACCTAACTTCCAAGGAACACAAACCGGCCCAACCGGCCAACCCGTTTTTTTCTTTTGTTTTTTTTTTAAATAAACAATGGCACCTTTTTCTTTTCGTCAACACTTTCTCAGAGACCAAACAAAAATGAGCCTAAAAAAGAGAGAGATTTTTCCCAACACTTTCTTAGAAACCAAACAAAAATGAGCCTAAAAAAGAGAGAGAACTTTCTTGGAAACCAAACAACAATGAGCCTAAAAAAAAGAGAGATTTTCCCCAACACTTTCTCGAAAACCAAACAATAGCAAGTATCTTACCTAGAACTAAAAATGATTGATAATGAAACATAAATGAGCCAAAAAGAGAGAGAGAGAGAGAGAAAATAACCACTCTTTATAGCCACCATACCACCAAACGATGTTCCAATTAGAGAAAATGGCCAATCTTCCTACTTCACATAAAGGTATAAGTATATATATTGAATTTCAATACCCAGACAACAAAGCCCACAAAGAAAATTTGTCAATTGTGCAAGAACCTTTGAACTTGAAATGGTTCCCGAGAGAATGAAAACGTTGAGAGAGAGAGAGAGAGGGGAGAGAGAGAGCTGTTGGAAACAAATTTTATGTCAGCATGTTAGTGTGAGGCCGATGATGACAGAGAGAAATGGGATGGCATTTAGCGTGTTAGTCGGATCAAAACTGGCATTTCGCGGGTTCGACCCACAAGTTTGTTCCAATGGTCGGGTTGGGACTCGTGGACGGACTGGGTTAGCAACTTTTCTGCACAAGCCTAGCTACTAGTAAAAGTCACCCATTTCAAAAGTTTACTCGTACCAACCATATACATGATGTTAATACCATACTGTGAAAATCTTGAGAGAAAATAAGCATCTTTGCAAACATCTAACATTAGCAGCACACAAAAACATACATGGGGAATTAAAGCAATCATGTTTTTTGACCTTCAGCATTTTGTAGCACAAAAGCAGCACAAACCTAAAATTTTCCTTCTTCTCGGGTCACAAGCATGGATCTAAAATCAGTGATTCCAAGAATTCCATATTTTCAACTTTCTAAAAAACTAAAGCATATATAATTATATTCTAATACCAAAATATTGCTTTAATTATTCCAGTGATCTTTTGGCAATAATTCAAAGCTCAAACATTTCTACAATGCTTGACAGCCTAACCACAAAACAAAAATGGCAGAAAAATGTTTCCAAAGACCCTTAAGCCGAAACTATTCCTCAAAATATCTAAACATGATTACTTCATTTCTTTTTTCTTTGTTGCCGGTAAAAATTCACGATAATTCAAAGCTAGAAGACTAATTAAACATTCATAAAATGCTTCACAGTCGAACCACACAACAAAATCTTCAGAAAAAATGTTCCCCGGAGAGATGAAAAGAATTCCAAACTACCCCATCATAATTCAAGGGCGAACTTTTATTGTGGCTACCTTCTCATTTTTGTCTTATCATATTTCTTGAGACTAATTCTCTGTCTTTCTTCTTTCTTTGCTTTCTGATGCGCTTTGCATGAACAATGGGCTGGACTTATTGATGGTATTCTAAATCTGTCTTACAAGTGTAGAAGCTGTCAAAGTAGTACATGGATGAGTTCCATGGTCATTTCCACAGGGACAACAATGTTCATGATGAGCAAACATATAATGAGTTGAATTTTTTTGTGAGAAACTTGTTTGAGAAAGGGCAATTTATATAATAGAGCATTAGCATTGGTCTATGCATATGCATATGCAAAATCACCTCTTTTGCATATCCATTTTGCCATTTAAGAAAAACTCCACATTGACTTATGCATATTTGAGACAAAATAATAATAAAATATTATTATTTTATTATTATTAATTTTTTTGTCTAAATACAATTTCATAGCATCCTGTACATATATTAATACAATTTCATGCATCCAAATTTAGCAATTCCATATATAATAAAATACATCAAATTCTTGTAAAAAAAACATCAAATTTATATACACCAAAAATGAATCCCATGTGCTCATAAACAACACATATTAACATGGAAATATAATACAAATACATTACAACACAAATTCATTACAATACAAATACAATACAAATTCATTACAATACAAATTTCTCCAAGATCATTACAATACAAATTCATCACAATACAAATTTCTCCAACATCATTACAATACAATACAAATTTCTCAAGAAAGGGAGGAGAGAGAAAAAATTAATAAAATATATTTTGGGGGAGTGAATAGTTGATCTCCAAATTTACATAGATCATGTTCATAGCTAGCTAAATATTTGGAGATGTATAAGCCAATGTAGATGAATTTAGCTTCATATTATGCAAATATGACTTTGCATATGAAGATGCATAGACCAATATTGTGAATGCTCTAAGAAGGGAAACAAGAAAAATATGTTTATGTACTGATATGAAGTGTATTAATGAATAATGGTTAAGATCTTTTCTCTCTTTTTAAAGAAAAAAAAAATGATTTTCTGGTTGATTGTAAATTAAAAAAATTGAGAAAAATGAATGCTAGAAAAACGGTTGTAAAGAGATTCGAAATTGCAGAAGAATCGACACCTAACAAACAAAGTATCAAAAACCTAAACTGCAGTTTTCATCCATTCGCATATTGTTAATGAAAATTCTCTAATCCCTCTTTACTCAACCACCAACCCATTCGTAAGGATCATAGTTGGAAAGTGTAATAAATCATGCGCAAGTTATGTCTTAGCCAAATTCCCTACTAAATTGCAAAGCTAGATGTACAATGAAAGAAGTCTATCAAAATCTTGCATCAGCTCAAGTATCAGTTGTGCCTAGCGTCTACAACTGATTAGGATTCATGAGAAAGAATTCCAAGCTTCTCCGAAGTTAATAACATTGCAACTCAATAAGTTGTGAAATGAAAATCAATGGAAAAAATGGCAAATCAAACGAATCCATTTCTAAGTTACTCTCCAAAACCTAGGCTTAGAAATTTAGCCTAACATCTTTGAATCCAAAAATTCTATCCACCTCTCAGAGTTTTCCCAAACAACCATTGAAGAATAAAACTTGGCCAAACAAAAGTCTGAAAAATGTAAAAACAAAACAGCCCCCAAACCGAAAATCACCCCCTCCTTTTTATACTCCATGTGGCTTTTTCTTCTCTTTTCTGGTTGACTGGTTTCTACGCTCCCTTAGACCACGATCTGCTCTGCCTTTTCCACTCTCGCGTGCATGAGTCTACTGCCCAGCTTGAGGCTAGCTGCTGCCTTCCACTCCCACATCCCACTCATCCGTAACTTCCTCCTTCTCTCATTTCCTTTTTTTCTTTTTTTTAGATCCATAGCCCCTTAGCGTGCGTGAGTCTGCTGCCCAGTGCATTCTTTTGGGTGTTGCCATGCTAGTTGGGTATTTCCAATAATACTCCTATGCTTCAATATCTTTTCCCATAATACTCTGCAACATATAAGTAAGATATTAGATGAGTAAAATTTGGGTTATTAATTTTGGTGTGGAACAGCTACATTGTAACTCTTTTCAAGTACAAAATATCAGAATTTATCAATTGACTCAAGTATCATAATCTATTGCATAATTAAGTGCTTAACTCAACTTTTAGTTAACCAATTTATTCACTTAAGCAAATTAATGATGCAGTTTTAACGCTTTATCACTTATTGTTCTTCAAAACATTTTATACCCAATAGTTGACCTCAACCTGTTTGGTCTCATGTACGTTCGCGGTGGCCTAGCTAGCTAGCTCGATTCAGCTCTGACATTCTACTTTCTTTTCTTGGTTTATTCTGAAGCCCCATGGTAAGTTTACCATTATAAACTGACACTATAAAAAAATTGTTTATTTGCAGTGTTACGGGTTGCAATGATGGTAGTTGAATGAGATCGTAGATCGAGAATAGCATGATGAAGGGCTGAGTTTTGCATGAACAAAGGTTGAAGTCTTCTACTCGTATAAAAAGAATGATCAAAACGCAGTGTTTTGTTTAAGTGTTGGTTGTTTAACTGTCTGTAATGGTGTCGTTTAGTGCTAAGGAAGAATAAATAGAACGGTGTCACTCTTGGTTGTCGTTCGAGTCAAGTTGTGTAGTTTTCATAACTGTTTCATGTAACTGAATTCTTCTTCTATAAATAGTAGCCGTAAGTTGGGAAGGAGGCCAACTTCGGTATTCAAGTGTAATTCACTCTCTCTCTCTACTTCTTCTATTTCTTTCTCTTCCTCTCTTTCTATCCCTAACTTCTTGAGACTTTTGGAAGTTGATGACCTCGAATTGCATCAGATTCTTATAAGTGTGAACAAGGTTCATTACAATTGGTATCAGTTGTCAATGATGGCGGAAGGAACGAGATCATATGCATAGATCCTTGATTCTATGAATCAGTTGCGGCAACAGCAAGAAAGGCAACAAAAACAGATTGAGGATGCCATTGCGGTCCTGGCTCAGCAGCAAGAAGCAGCACGGTTGGAAAGGGAGACTCAGGGTAGGAAATTTGCTGAATTATTGCAGCATCTTTCGAAGCTTTCTTATAATCCTCCGCTGGAAGGTAATGCTCAGACTACAAGGAATGGACAAGGTTTTCAACAACCGCGAAAAGGTGAAACAGATGATGGTATGGGGGAAGTCTATTGCACAAACATGGCTGACAGATCTAATATGAGGCAAATAAAGCTGGATTTTCCAAGATTTGGTGGAAAGGATCCTGCAACTTGGATTTATCACGCCAATCAGTATTTTCTGTATCATCAAGTACCTCCTGGTCAGAGGATCTTTATAGCTTCATTATAGTGAAATGATTATTTACAACTAAAATTAGTTATATTACTACGCCTTGGTACTCGATTTTAATGAATGGTACAACGAAAGGTTTTTTCAAAGGTGGTAGAGGATTGAGGCAAGGTGATCCTTTGTCGCCTTATTTGTTTATTATCTTACAAGAGGTTCTTTCTCGACTAATAAAACAAAAGGTGGCAGAAAATAGTTTTGGACATTTCTCTCAACCTAGAGGTACGATTTTAGTATCTCATCTAATGTATGCGGATGATGTGGTCATTTTTACTAACGGTGGTTGTCGTTCAATTTGGTGTCTTCTAGATATTTTGAATACTTATGAAAAGTGGTCTGGTCAATTGATTAATAAAGAGAAAACTGCTATGTATTTCTCAAAAACACTTCCGATGGTTAGAAGAAGGAATCTCAAAAGATTGACGGGGTTTTCGGAAGGTAAGTTTCCTTTTAAATATTTGGGGGTGCCTATTGTTTCGGGTAGAATGAAAATTGGTGATTTGGAAGAGTTGGAGAACAAGGTTAAAAAAAAAATTAGTGGCTAGAAAATGAAATTACTTTCAGTAGGGGGTATAGTGATTCTATTGAGGCATGTTTTGGCTGGTATGGCGTTACATCAATTAGCAGTTTTAAAAGTTCCAAAGCTAGTTATTTCTTCATTAAATCGGTTAATGAGTTCTTTTTTTTGGGGAGAAAGGGATGGAAAGAGTAAGAAAAAATGGGTTGCTTGGAGGTCTATTTGTAAGCCACTAGAAGAAGGAGGTTTGGGTATTAGATCGTTTGATGATATGCAAAAGGCCCTTCATTTAAAACTTGCCTGGAAATTGATGACTGAGGATTCTCTTTGGACAAATTTCTTTCGTTCGAAATATGTGGGGAATAAACCTTTGTTGCTGATGGATGCTCAAAAGGGTACAAGCTTTTGGCGGATGATTGTTAGAAGTATTCCCACAGTTTTGAGTAACTCTAAATGGAAAATCCGAGAAGGTAATGTATTTTTCTGGTATGATAATTGGTTGGAGCAGGGTCCTCTTGCAGAAAATTATTTTGTGAGTGAACAGCCTCTTTTGAAGATTAAAGATTGTAATTTGGATAGAGGATGGGATATGGCTTGGTTAGAGAGGCTCGTGGGGACTGATACTGCATAAAGGGTTCTAGAGGCTATTGCTAATTGTAAGGAAGGAAGGGATTTGCTAATCTGGGCTCCTAGTGAAAAAGGTAAGTTTTCTACAAAATCAGCTTGGGAATGTGTTCGTGTTAGAGGTCAGAATTTAGAGGGGCATAAATGGATTTGGAACAAAATTCTTCCAAAAAAATTTTATGTTCTAATGTGGAAGGCTTGGCATGGAGCTTTAGCAGTGGATGATAAAATTCGAAGACTTGGTATCCCTTTAGTCTCGAGATGTAACTGCTGTATTCAAGGAAAATATGAAGATTTAAATCATGTTTTATTTTCTGGTGAAGTGGCTGCTCAAGTTTGGAAAAAAATTGGAGTTGTGCTTGGTCTTCCAATTGGAAGAAACTGGTATGAAACCTGCCTTAGTTGGTTTCGGAGGGCTTCAAATTCCTCTCAAGCTGGTGTCATATTGGGTGTTTTACCTATAGTTATTTCGTGGAGGCTTTGGAATTGGAGATGCAAGGCCCGTATGGAAGGGAAGATGGAATCTGGTCAAGTTGTGTGGTATTCTATCAAACAGTGGGTGGGCGTCATCTGTCAAGGGTTTTCAAAGCCTAAGAAATTTACTCAAACTGACTTTTACATTCTTAATTGCTTCAATATACAGAAAGTTCCAATCAAGCAACAAAAAATTAATTACATAGCATGATCTAAGCCGGATCAAACCCGTGTGAAGCTAAACACGGATGGTAGTAGTCGAGGGAATCTAGGTGAGTCAGGGGCAGGCGGTGTGATTCGGGATATGCATGGGAGGTTTCTGTTAGCATTTGCTAAGAATCTCGGGTATGGTAATAGCACTTATGCAGAGTTAAGAGCATTGTTAGAAGGTGTCAAACACTGTAAAAAAATGAATTTCAGTGCAGTTGATATAGAAATGGACTCTAAAGTGATTCTAGCATGGTTAGATAAGAACAGATGCGGTAGCTGGTATTTGGAGGATTTTTGGGAGGAATTGAAACTTCAGCTCATTGCTATGGATGTACGGTTTATGCACATTCATAGGGAAGGAAATGCTGCTACGGATTGGTTAGCCAGAAGGGGAGCAACTGATGGTGATGTGGAATGGCAGAGTATGGGGGAGGTTTCTCCTTTGTTACGGGGTTTGCTTAGAGTTGATAAATGGGGTCTCCCTTCAATCAGGCGGAAGAACTAGTTAAGTTAATCTGTGTGTGTTGTGGGTTGCTGCTTGTTTTCGTTCGTGCAGATTTTTGTTTCGTGGTTTCTGTCGTTCGTGCAGATATAAGCGTTCGGGTTTATGTCGTGGTTTGTATTTATAGGCAGTTTTTGAAGTAGCAGGTTTTTGATTAGGTTAGGATGGGTCTACTGTGTTAGGTGGTTTTGTATTTTTGATTTTCGGTTTTGGTTAGATATAAGAGATGTTTGTAATTCTCGAGTCTCGATTTTGTAACCACGGTTTTCCTCCGCCATAGGTGAGGTTTTTTTTAATAAAATTGGGACGGGGTCACTAATGGACAGGTGGCTTTCGACTCTTCTATAAAAAAAAAAAACTAAAATTAGTTATAAATAGTTTTTTAATTGCAATAAATTAATCACAAAAATCTATTTTTTTTTATAGTGTGAAGGCTTAATTAATTTGGACGATTCTGAATTTCTTTGCTTTGCACAATGTAATCATGGCCACTACTCGCAATAAAGGACCGGTTTTAATCTTTACCCGATTTAAACCATTTTATTTTTTTATAACCAATTCTGAGTTCCTTTATTATGTATATATATGCCAGTATTATTATTATTATATATATATACATATTTTATGGAAAATTGTATACACTAGACTACTATTTTACTTTCATCTCATTAAGTAAGATGTGACACATTTATTACTATTAAATGATCATTTATTACATGCTTCTTTATCATATAATAGTGATGAATGTACAATATACTATTTAGTATGATCAAAATAGAATGAGTGTGGGGTGTATAATATTACTCATATTCTATATATTAACCTATGCATGGAGATAGGAGACTTTCATATAGATGATCAGTTATATATATTAACCGCTATCATTAATTAGTTAGTTGGACTGTTTTAGTATATGGTATATGGATGGGGTGGACAAATTAATTGGAGCTAATATACCCTAGCTAGCAGATGGATGTTTACAGTTAACGGAATGGTTGTACTTGGTTTTTGACACTGAATGAAGCAAGATATAGTAGTTGGACAGGTCGCCATGCATTAAGTTCCCTACCATATGCTAGGTCATGTCGCTCTTTGTGAGGTAGGTTGGACCATCCTAATTATTAATAATTATATATATATATATATATATATATATATATATATATACACACACACACACACAGCTACCAGATCGATGATCAATATTGTTCATAAATCCTTTACATGATCCTCCTAGCTAACGCTTCTGATCTATAGATAGAAATATTCAAAAGAAAGATAAGTAAAAATGAAGGTACGAAGCTATATATATATGATCAATATCGATGACATTAAATGTTTGTCCCCAGTTTTATGAAGGATGTTTGGAATCAGTTCCAAATTTCCAATTATTAAAAAAAAAAAAAACAGAAAAAAAAAGCAAAAAGTCGAGAAAATTGATCAGTCATTCATTAAATAAAGTACCTGTCATATAAGCTGAACCTATCATGCACATATAAGGATCGTAGATAATTTTAAAAAAGCCAGGATATTGCTGATGAGCTTGATTTATTAAATTAGATTGTACATAGAGCTAGCTGAGGTTGGTTAAATTATGATTTTTGTGAGGTTATTCAGAAGATCGAAGTGAACTAGTTTTTTGGGTTTAACTCATATCATAAAATCGGTTCTACAAGAGATGATTATTCATTGCTTATAAACATGCTCAAGACGGCCTTATCTATAGGCAGTCTATAGGTAATGTGAGATAATTCCTCAACTTACTTAACAAATTTTGCATTGGTATCGACAATATTTAACTTGGGATACTTTCTTAATCACGAAGTAAAAAAAAAAAAAAAAATTATGATTTTTTTATTTTATTTCGTGATTAAGGAAGTATTTTTTAATGATATTTTTTTTTTACTTTCTAATTAAGGAAGTGTTTTTAATGATGTTCTAAATTTATTTTATTTTTTAAAAATATTTAAAAGTGTTACAAAATTTATATAAAAAATAACTTGAAAAAAAGCACATAAAAATAAATGCTAGAGCTCCTAGCGGGAGCCTCAACCGGATCTGTAGCATTGTCCAAAGAAATAAAATTGCACTACGGGCCACGTGTAGCAGTAAATGCTGGGCGGAGGGTAGCAGCATCCTTTCTAATATAACATGCTCTATGAGGTACGGTTTAGACTAGGTTTGGACAGTGAGAATATTTGAGAAGTGTTGAGAATGTTTGTGAATAGTTATGAGTAGAGATTGTAGTAGGTTTGTGAGTCCCATTGAGAGTATTTTGAGTTGTTTGGACGTGTGAAATATGTTAAATTGTTGACTTTTGAATAGGTAGTTGAAAAAGTTATGGGTTCCATAAATATTATAGTGATTTTATTTGTAATAATAAATATTATAATGATTTTATTTTAGTGATTTTTAAATATTAATAAATATTGTAGTGATTTTATTTTATTTTATATATAACAATGATAAATATTATAATGATTTTATTTTTAATTTATATATAATATTGATAAATATTATAATGATTTTATTTTTATATATATAATAGTGATAAATATTATAATAATGTTATTTTTTTTATATACTATAGTGATTTTATTTTTTATTTATATATTATGGTGATTTTATTTTTTATTTATATTTAATAGTGATTTTATTTTTTATTTATATATTATAGTGATAAATATTATAGTAATTTTATTTTTTTATTTATATATAATATTGATAAATATTATAGTGATTTTTGAAAAGATTTTGATGCGAAGATAATTTATTGTATTTGACATGTGAAGTATTTATAATAGTACGAAAATACTTAAAAAGAGTTGAAGTATGTTGACTACCCAAATGTAACAATGTTCACGTGTTTGGCAGTCTGCTGAATATGATAATTTGTAACATTAGTTTCGATCAGTACCGTACATCAACGCATTATATATAGAGAGCGCGCTACACCGCATGATCTAGGATTAATGGAATACTTGAAATGGTTCGTCTGACTTTTGCATGCCCACATACACATGAATTTGACAACAGACGGGACCTGATCTTCCGATGATGCATTTCCTAGATCTCAATTTGTCCACATTTGTTCTTAATTAATATTTTGACAAACTGTACGTGCACGTACCACTGTAAATGGATCGAGGGTAAGAATTCTTTTAGACATCATTTGTGGAATATCTCAAAATTTTTTTAGTAATAGTGATCAAATTATCTGTAAATAGTAGTGAAATAGTTTGAGTTGATATATTTTATTGAATTTTCATAAGGAGAGATAAAAAATTGAATACAAATTTTATCTAATTAAAAAAGTGTTTGAATATTATTTTTGTTTTAAAATTTAAAAAAATTATATTATTTTTTTGTATTTTGTTTCGAAATTTGAGAAAATTGTATTGAGTTTTGTATTTGGATAATGTTCATTAGGTAATGATTAGATAAAAATGTTGAAAATCTGAAATTAAAAAATATTTTGTTTGAGTGATGTTTAGGAAGGAAATTGTTATGACCCTACATCGACTAAGTATAAGATTAGTTGGTAGTTTATAAATCCCTATGCACCATTCCCTTGTAAGCCGATTTTTAAAAGTGAGTTCTACCTAGTGGATTCATAACAGAAATTATGAGAAGTGTCTTAGAACAACTCATTACCCAAACGTGAAGACCTAATTCTCTTAGTCCTCTTGTTGTATAAATAATGAATATAATTAATTCTATTATAAGTAATGTTTTGAATATCGTACCAGAAGCCGTACCAGTCAAGGCACTGGAACGAAATATTTCGGTATTGGTACCGTTTCGTGTACCGTTTCGAAATTATCGATATATGAATAAATTATATATATAAATATATAAAAATTATATTCTAAAATAATAGTCTATATATGAATAAATTATATATAAATACACATATATATAAATTATAAATAACCTAGTATGAATTAGGGATAAAAAAATAAACTTGTAGTTTGAAAAAATGAAAATAAAAAAAAATTGAAGGCCGAAATATAGGCCGTTACAGGCCGAAATTGAGGCCGGTGCAACCGGTATTTGGGCCAGTATGAAATGTATATAGTACCTGTACCGGCCCAGCGGCCGGTACGGCTAATATCGACCGTACCGGCCAGTACGGTACGAGATCCAAAACAATGATTCTAAGGCCTCTATATCACACACATCAATTTGGCATCCGCACCACTTGAATAATGGTAATATTTAAATTTTAAAATTTGTCTTTTAAATCAAATAATGTCATGCATATAGATGGTGTATAGTGTAGATCTAGGCTTTGGTATAACATTAGTCAATAAATATTACAGAAAAATAAACTATTATAATCGCATGCAGAGAGAGATCAATTAATAACAAGGATAACGTTCATCAAATGATTTATCTAGCTAGCAAGTATGAGGTCACATATTTCATTTAAAAAATGGCATGACCCTTTGGCGTCAGTGGCGGACATGTGGAAATTTACGTGGATATACAGAGAGAATCGCTCAAAGCTTGCTTGAGATCTAAATCAAATTATTACGATGCCCCTTCAGCAAATGTTACCAAGATGGCAACTTCTGATCATGTTCTACTTTATAGGATGCAAGTCGTACGTGGGACCCATGTCCTGGGATCCATATCTCTTGCAAGTGATAAGATCATACATATATATATATACATGCATGGGATATGTCAACTTTTATTGGAGTAACGTTAGAGATAAGTTTTAAATGTATAAATTTTGTATAAAAAATTAGGTTTCACTAACAATGGTTCACACATTTTTTATAGTAGTCTAATTTTTTATAAAATGCATGTTTATTTTTAGATTTGCATATATCATTATTTTTTTATTAATTCAAGGATGGCCCGCAGTCGGGAGAAAACAACTATACATAACCCTTATTATTATTATTATTATTATTATTATTAGTATAATGCAGAGATCGTAAGCTAAAATATATCCTTAGACGTTATAATATGGTTCACATTAATCGATCCTTTTTTGCTTGTTATTATAATCTAGGGGTTTAAACTAAAAAAATTGATATTTGCAGTTGTAGTGTGCAAGTGTTGTGCAATCATTTTGAAAAATGTAAATAAATATGGGACCCACATAAAAAGAAATTAATTTTTTAATAGTGGATCCCACTCTTTTTCAAAGCGACTGCATAGCATTTGCGCATTCCACAACTGTATGTAGCATTATTGTTAAACTAATGAGTTCAAATGAGTTGCGGATAATTTCTTGTTGGTTTAATTTTTATTCAAACACAAATCAAGTTCAAACTTATTACTGAATTACATTAATATTTATGGTCACGCAAATACAATTATAATAAGACAATATAAATTAATAAATATAAAATTATTTCACTTTATAGTACTAATTATGTTCATGAAAAGTCATTTAACATACGAATAGTATTTTAAAAAAATTATATTAAAAAAATTATATTAAAAAAATTATATTATAATAATAATATTTTATCCAATTTTTAATAAAACAATTCATCTCATCTAACTTGCTTAACCAAACAATGCCTTAGTTATTTACAAAACCAAATAAAATTTGAGTCGATGATCTCCAAACCCCACTGGCTTGTCGATCGCATTTACGGCCTCTTTCCTTACGTAGGTGGCTTTGTATCATTACTGGACACATGCGTAGGTTTCCAATGAGTTCTAGCTTAGCTAAACGGTGGTACCTTTGCACAGAGATCATCATGTGCACATTATTTTTTTAAAAAAAATATAAATTTAATGTAAAAATTAATTTTTTAATAATATACATTAATTTTTTATAAAAATATGCGACACTTTTAAAACATATAATTATATTTAATATTATTCTTTTACAGTATATAAAACTGCAAAATTACATTATGGCTGGGTGCATGCAAGTGATCTAATATTCAATAATATTATTGTTGGACAGTTCCCATCAGCTTTATTGCTTATTTTAAGGAATTGGCAAATAAACGTATAAACGAAAAACAGCCACGCAAACAAATTTTGAGTACCATTTAAATGGTCCACTTTACTCTGCACGGTCTGGACTCTGGCCCCTACGGCTCTCCAGTCGCCTTTGAGCCCTAAGTACTGTATATGAACAACCCACAAATACAAAGCCACTTGATTATAAACAACACCACTTGATCATCATCTGCCATATATATGATAATCTCTCTCTCTCTCTCTCTCTCTCAACACAACTAACACAGATAAATAAGAGCTTCATCTCGGCTCTTTTTCTCACCTTGTCTACCTATCTGATCACTCTCATTCTCTCCTTGTGTGTCCTTCAGATCAAGAATAAGAAGGATGCCAATTAGCACTCATGGAAGAAACATCAACCTTTGTTTCACAAAGATCAAATGGCCTCTCGTGCCCCAATCCCCTAATTCCATGAGTCCCGTCCCACAGCTCCCAGATCCTGATCATAACCATGCATTAGTACCCTCCACCACCACCTCACCAACCCTCATTAGAAACTTCAACTCCCTCTATGATCATCACACCTTTCATGAGTTCTCCACCTCCAAATCCCTCAGCAAGTCCTCCGCCGCCTCCTCCTCCTCCTCCTCCTACAAGCCCGACCCTACCGCCACCAACGCCGAAGACTTTGCATCCGCCTTTGCCTCCCGTCGCTTCTTCTTCTCCTCACCAGGCCCCTCCAACTCCATTGTTGAATCCACCACTGATGAATCAAAGCTACCATACATTGCCCACGCCCAAGAACCAGTACCAGAGAAGCTGTTTGAAAACAGCGTGGCTGTCCCGACCTACTCCCCGGACCCCTACGCCGACTTCAGACGCTCCATGCAAGAGATGGTGGAGGCGCGTGAGTTGGTGGACGTGAAATCCAACTGGGAATTCTTGCACGAGCTTCTATTATGCTATCTTGCACTCAACCCTAAGAGCACCCACAAGTTTATTCTGGGAGCTTTTGCGGATCTAGTAATCAGCCTCATGTCACAGCCACCGGGCGGCTGAGGATAGGCTCGCGACGCGCGCGGATCCTTGTAAGATTGCTACTCCAATAACTGTGTAATTTCAGTACAATGGTGAAATTAATTAAAGGTCGGAATCTAATTTCCACCCAAAAAAAAAAAAAAATTAGGACAGTACGCATGTATATGTAACGTGTGGCTATCGGGAAATGTTTGACGATGTAGTCGTGGGGACACAACGTTGGTCCGATCCAGCTTTTTTGTGTAGTTTATTAATTCAGCTTTAACCTTAATGATTCCTTTTGATGCTTCCAGGATATTTCTTTTTCCATTTTATAGTATTTTTAGTTATTTTATGTTGAATTTTCTCTAGTATATTATTCGTAATATATTTTTTTAGGTGAGATAATTTCCTCCAAATTATTGGGCATGTGGTGATTTTTGCCCTCTAACATGCATGCAGTGAAGTCAGGAGTACTGCTTCTCTATTAGCAAAAACATTAATCTAGCTAACTCATTACCCCATGTCATAGCTAGCTAGCTACCTAATTTTGGCGACATAAATGAGACATTAATCGATCCGGCCTCTAAGTTATATATGGTCGACAGTACTAGCTAGGTACTATTGTTGCATGTATATGTAATGTGGGTATCAATCTGGCCAGTAATGATCCCTAACTTTATAGTTATGGGGATCAAAGGGCATGCAGTTTCCCTATATTTCAATCCAAATATATCAAGCAAGACGCACTCCACAATAGAACCTTTTTTTTTTTTTTTAAAGTAACATCTCTGTTATTGCATAAATGCGATCAAATACATAGTTTGTCTTTTAAGACACTTCTTGAGATGATCCCAGGACCCTCCTCGATCATTACCTGTCCAACCTCATAAGAAAAACTCAATTTAGCCAGTTGATGTGCTACAGTACAGTTACCAGCTCTAGGGGTAAAATTCACCTTCCAGTCTTCTCTACTCTTTAGCAACATTCTGAAATCATCAATAACTTGATTATACCATAACCAGTTTTCCTCTTCACTGTTAACTGCCTCTACAACCAGTTTTGCATCTCCTCCAAAAATGTCATTTCGAATATCCAATTCAAGACACAAATTCATTACTCTTCACAAAGCCATACATTCTGCTAGCATTGGTTTGGACTGGAAGGGCCTCTGAAAACTAAGTGAGATTAAAATCTCCCCTTGGTTGTCTTGAATAATTATTTTCTCAATTCCCATCTTCTATTATATATTCATCCCCTGCAGCGTCCCAATTACCCTTAACAAAACCAATCTCCTGGTTTCCTCCACCTCTGAATGATGTTTGTACCTGGGCTGAGAGCTTTGTTTTCCTTTCCTCTACTATGTCCACTTTTATAGTCCTCTAGTAATTCATCAGTGCCTGTAATAATTCTCCTTGGGTCTTCCATCTTACCTTCAAACATATATTTATTTCTTCTGATGCAGACCTTCCTCATTGTTGTTGCCACCCATTCTAATTAAGTTGCTGTAAATTCCTCTGAGCATCTTTGCCATACTTGCCTAAAGTCTGCTTCATTTATATTCCATTTTTGAACTGGACTTGCTGCATCCATCCACACATCATTTGTTGCAATGCATCTCCACAACACATGAACCATAGACTCTTCCTCCATCTGACAAACCAAACACAAAGGATTATCAATAATGTTTTTTTTATGAAGGTTCTATTTGCAAATAGAACCAAAAGACGGATTTTTGTAACTAATTTATTGCAACTAAAAGACTATTCGCAACTAATTTTAATTGCAAATAGTCATTTTGCTTGAATTAACTGGTCACAAATAAACAGTTTTCTTGTAGTGTTGGTAGGGAATATGTTTTCACAAGCTTTCCACATAAAATTCTTCACCACTCCAGGGACCTCCATACTCCATATATATTTTCTTCCAAATCTTGTCTACCATCCCCTTGTGGATGATTCCCCTTGTTGCATCTTCCTCAAGTTCATAGCAACGAAGTATGCAGTTCTTACTGTGCATATCCCATCTAAGGTGACACCCCACACTACAATAGAATTTGTCTTTTGTGATAGAGGAAACCGTCACAAAAAATTGCCAAAACGTCACTAAAGATATTTGGTGATGGGTTGAAACTGTCACCACGACCGTTACCTAATGTGCGTCATAGAAAAAAATTGGTGACGGTTTACTATTGAACCGTCACTAAAAATAGTTTTAGTAACAGTTGGAGGTGTTCCGTTTGGTTGAATGTTCAAACGTTCCCATTTTTTGTGACGGTTGAGAACCGTTACAGAAAGTAACGTTCGGACGTCTAATTGAACGTTCGAGCGGCAACCCGACCGATTGGCGTTCGAATGAGAGAAGTTAACGTTCGTTGATTATAGTTCAAACTTATCATATTTACGTTCGAACGTTTATGCGTTCGAATGTTAATTATAATTAACGTTCAAATTTCCTTTCGAACGTTAACATACCAATGTTCAAACGTAATTGGTTTAACGTTCAGACGTTATTTCGAATGTAAACGAAGGAGCGTTCGAATGCAAGTGGTATGTTCAAAGGTTTACATTAATCGTTTAATCATTCGAACGTTTTGTTCGTTTGAGGGTCAGTACGTTTGAACGTAGAGGCCTATGTTCGAATGTTACTATACAATTTTATGTATTCACGTTCGAACGTTGGTTTGAATGTGAACCAACGTTCGAACATTTTTACTTTACATTCGAACATACAGATTAGAAATACTAATTTCATAAAATTTAAAAACATACCAATTGTATCATATTACATACCATCAATTAACAAATAATAATGTCTTATAAAATTTTAAAATTAGATATTAAAACTAGCCACCACTACTTATAAAATTTATTTCTTCTTTTTTCCTCGCCCATCGCGATTCTGTTGCAATGACATAGCACGCTCTACTTGCACTATCATCTCCCGTTGCACTTGCACTTGGACTTCACTACGTATTCTTTCCTCTTGGTCTCAATGTTGGTCCAGCAAATGCGTCTCTAAATGAGACTGTCGTTCTAAGAGAGACTCTAACTCTTATTGTCTCGACCTCATATATATACTCATTCTCACGCCGTGCAGCTTCTAAATCTTTGGTAAGATTATTAATTTGTAAAGTCGATGAGGTTGAGGAAGATGAACATCTATGCTTGATAAATCATCCCAAACCTCTTGACATACTAGACTGCGGCCTGAGCACTTGTGTGAATATGTCTATGTCACTAGGAGAGGATTCCCCAAAAGCCAACTGCATCTCCATCATTTTTTCCAACAATTTGAAAGGTAATGATCGTTAATAAGTAACGTATTAAAAGAAATATAAATAAAAAAAAAATTATTCACATGTTACATAATTTATTAAACAAAATTAACATTGCTTACATAATTATTTGCAGCGACAAGATCCTTCCACTCACTATGCTCAATTGTGTGAGCAGCAGCATAGACATGAATGATGAAAACATTTTCAGGATCACCACGTTTCTAACAAAGTGACATTAGTAATTTTAAAAAGATAATATTAGTACTTAAATAAAAGAATATCAGAAAAATAAATGAATTCTATAATTTTTTAATTACCATTTTTCAGCAAGACGGTGGAATAATCTTGAACCGGTACGATGGTGGACAGTCAGAGTGGATCTATTCTGTGCATTTGTAGAACTCAAATGCTACAAAATATATTAAGAATGTTAATATATAGAATGAATATGAATGTAAATAATTAAAAGATATAAATGTAAAATACCTGATAATCTGGAAATGTGAAAAGATCACAACACTTTCTCCAATCAAATAACTTCATCTGCTGGAAAGGAGACTGTATAGCTTCTTCCAACGTCTCAAACTTCTTGAAGTGGTTATGACATCGTCCCTTGTGATGTCGTAATAGTGTAGCCATCAACTCATTCACAGTTCTCAAATCCTCGCTATGGCCAAAGTCAAGGTTGAATTCATCCTAACAAGTGAATCAGGTAAAAAATATAATATACTAATCTAGGTGAAAAAAATGTACTCTCAAAGTAAACTCACCAGCACACGGCTTCGAATGTGCTCCTTAATCTCATTCGAAACATCTCGCCATGAGCGCACATAAAATGGAGTATAAACTCGAACTACTGTGCCAATATAGGAGGAAAGCACTGCTGCACTATCATCCACTCCTCCAGTGGAATTATCAGGAATGGTGATCTTGAGTTTTCCGTGCCTTCTATTTTTATCAAGAGAGATGCCACGTGTATAGCCACGACCGCGACATGTAGATGCATCAACTACATGATAATAGATAGTATAATTATAGTTATATAGTTATTGAGACAAAAGTATTAACTATATAATTAATTATTAACGATAATATTTTCTTACTAGTAGGTGTCGACTGGCTGTTGTTCTCTTGCGTGTTAACGTAATCTTTAGGAGCGGATTCCTCGAGTGGGAAGTCCTCAATTGGTTCGGGATTTGGACTTGGCGGAGGCACATTTCTTCGTTGTCTTTTTGGCGGCATTCATGAAAATAATTAATTATATCAAAGAAAATTAATTAGAATAAATTATGAAAATTCAAGATATTTTATAGTCACTTATATATATAAAATATTTAGTACTTTTATTCTTCATCTTCGGATGTATTTTCCATGCTTGTTTCAGAATCTCCCTCAATAACATCTTCATCATCATCATGCACCTCTTCTTCATCCTCATTATCCACCTCCTGGCCGGATTCTTGTTCGTCTTCATCTTCTGACTCTTCATCTTCTGACTCTTCTTCTTCTTCTTCCTCCTCACTTACTTGAATTGAATGATCATTTAATACGGACGGGTCAAGATGGATGGGTGGGAGATCATCTCTACACAAGGGGAGCGAGTGCATCGAGGTCAACAAACAAGTTAATACCCTATCCATCTTCCTGTTATACCTCTACAATCGGAGTGTCATCTTCATCTCCACTATTCTCGTAATCTGCACTCGTTCCTGCTTCATATGTATTTCGAGGGATAAATTTTTGTACGACTTGCCAAGTTATCTCTCCACTATCTTCATCAGCACTTTTCATTGGATCAATCAAGTAATAGACTTGGGTAGCTTGACAAGCCAATACATATGGATCATCTTTGTACCATTTAAATACAGTATTGACACTCGTAAAGTGATTAGTTCTATGTATTGAAACCCGACCACCGCATAGATCACACCAATCACATTTATAAACATATGTTACAAACCCACCCAAATATTTCAATCCGATAATATCACGTATGACACCATAATAGTCAATATCATATGTTCCATGACTCCTCTCGACCAACACACTAAAGTTTTGAGTCTTTCTATTACGTTCACGGTCTAAAGTATATAATCTATAATCTCGAACCGTGCATGCAGTGTATCAAAGTGCTCTATTTGAGAGACCACGAGTCAATGCATATAATTCAAAAGAAATTGATCCGGGATCACGAGCACGTTGTTCCAAAATCTAACAATTGAAATAATATATATTTATTATTTCATTATCCAGAGTTAAAAGTTTCAAAATATAACATATATATAATTTTAGTTCATACACGTTCTTCAAACCATCCAGGAAATTCTTCTTCGTGTCTTGCCTCTATATTTTCTACGCCTTCCGTCCTAAGTTTGTCAATGTGCTCACTGTTATAGATAAATGCAAAAAAAGTTTATTTTGAGCACAACGGTTATAGTTAAACTTGAAGAGAATTAGAATTATTCAAAGCATGGAACGACATACCTGAGATAATCATCAATCTCCCGGCAATTATTTAGCACATACCACCGAATTTTACCCAACTCTCCATCAATTAAATCGTAACTCGTTTGTGCTCCCAATGGTCGTACATTCTGGAAAAACATTGATAGCTCACGAAGAGGCGGAGTAGCAAGATCAGGATTTCGCTCTTGACGATTAAATCGTGTCTCAACACCATGAAGATATAGAGAACAAAATGTTAACCATTCATCGTATATAGGCCTCTACTATTGAACCCTCAGCTCCGACTTTATTCCCAACAGTGCGCTTCAGTTGACCCAAATATCTTTCAACATGATACATCTAACAGAACTGCACCAGTCTACCCAATAGTACCTCTCATGGTAAATGTATTGCTAAATGGACCATGACATCAAAAAATGATGGTGGAAAGATCTGCTCGAATTAACATAGTATAGTAGCAATGTCTTCTTCTAATTTCCGTAACACATCTCGATTTATTACCCGAGTGCACAAATCCTTAAAAAACATACAGAGTTCGGATATGGCGACACGTACATTAGATGTCAGCTTCCCACAAATTCCCACAGGTAATAACTTCTGCAAAAATACGTGATAGTCATGACTTTTCAATCCACTGATTTTCCAGTCATCAGGACTCACGCATCTACCAATATTTGAAACATAACCATCTGGCAACTTCACACCTTGCAACCATTTGCAGAAGTCCATCCTCTCCTCCCTCGTCATCGTAAAACATGCATGCGGCATGACTACCCTATTGCCTTCCACCCGCAAATGTAGATTATGTTTAATTCCCATTCTCTCAAGATCTTTTCTCGTCTTGATCTTGTCATTCGTCTTTTTGTTAATGCTCATCAATGTATCCAGTATATTATCACAAATATTCTTCTCTATGTGTATTACATCCAAACTATGTCGTAACATGTAGGACGACCAATACGACAAGTCAAAAAAAATACTACGCTTTGTCCAATTCAATTCTGCTGCTCCTCGTTTTCTCTTGTTCTTTCCCCGACCTTTGCCAAAATTGTTCGCTCTAACATGTACCAGTTGTTCCACTATCTCTTTCCCAGACAACTCTTTTGATGCAATTTTATTCTCAATTCTCCCATCAAACATAGCACATTCTCTTCTCCATGCATGATTTGCTGGTAGATAACGTCGATGACCCATGAAACACAACTTCTGAGAATATTTTAACCACTCACTAGCAATTTTTTTATTACACGTCGGACACACTAACTTCCCTTTTTACTCCAGCTGGAAAGATTCCCATATGCCGGGAAGTCATTTATGATTCACATTACCGCAGCATGCATATGAAAAAATGTCGACGTGGATGCATCATAAGTTCTAACGCTTGTTTCCCATAACTCTTTAAGTTCTTCAATCAACGGCTGCATGAATACATCAATTTCATTCCCAGGTGATCTCGGGCTGGGGATAAGTAAAGTTAACAAAAAGTTGGGCACCTTCATGCACCTCCATGGTGAAAGAATGTACGGAATCAACACTACAGGCCAAGTGCTATAACTTGTACTCATATTCCCAAAAGGGATGAATCCAAGTATAAATAAAGAAGTTAGTATTTCATGGGGACCGTGGGAACCATATTTCTTCGGTGGGCCAAGAATTTATATCTTCTTTCTATTCAACTTTTGTTTTGTTTTGTTTCGTTTCTATTTTTTTGAAGTGTGGGAGACGATTATACTATTCCATCTATTACAGATGGGGTAAAAGGTAATATAGTTATTTTATTGTCAAAGCTAATTCCCTGATCAGTCTCATAAATCAAGTCCTTATAATTAATAACAAGAAATTTGATTAAGCGTTGATTTGTCATGAGTTTGTGAGTCCCAGGCACACGTTCTGAGCTTCTATCCCAAACTCTGGATACTGATTATCGAAAGACTGCCACGCAAATGAGTCAGCTGGGTGTCTCATAAATGCGTCATCCTTAACTCTTTTCTCCTCGTGCCACCTCATATTGTGAGCTGTTTTCTTACACATATATTGTCTTTGCAACCTATGTCTCAAGGGAAAATACCGCAACACCTTAACCGGCACGTTTTTCTTACCCTTCCACCTCGACTCTCCACATACATGATATGCTTGTTTCTCCTCGTTCTCCTTTCAAAACAAAACACAATCATTCTTGCATGCATGTATGGACTTGTACTCAAATCCTAATCCCTTTCTCAACTGTTTCGCTTCATAAAAGTTCTTGGGCAATGCAGACCCTTCGGGAAGCACCTTGTTAAATAAGTCCGATACCATGTTTATTGCTTTCGTTGACATCCCACACAATGACTTAATGTGAAGCAATCGCACAATAAACGACATTTTGGAATGTTTTGTACAGCCTGGATAAAGCTCGCGCTTTGCATCTTCCCACATTGAAGCGAAATTTTCACAATCAATCACTTCTCTACTTGAGGCATTATCGTCAACCTCATCCATAAACATCCCCGCTCCAATGTCACCCAACATTTCCTCCATCTCATCCTACTTATAATCATCATCCATGTGCTGCAAATAATTGTGATGATCGACCAATATATGACTTTCTACTTCATCTAACCCTATCGCATACAAAGTTTTACACCCTCGACATGGACACTTAATGTAACCTCGATTATCAGCAGAGGCCCGTGCAAAATCAATGAAGGTTCTTACTCCAGGCGCATAGGGTACGTAATCCTTTCCAAGTTTATCACCCAGACACATCCAATTTTTGTCTATTTCTAAAAACATCTATCTATTAATAACACGCACATAGAAAATTCACATGCATGTATGCTCCAATTCTCATTACTTTTTTGATAAGGTAGTTGGTTCTATCCCATTCAAGATTATATTATCCATATTGCACAAATCTCGTCACTCTACTACTTTCCACGTTAGTAGAAATTTCGGCAGCACCTCCCCATAGTTCTCCAAGTATACATGTTCAAATAGAGAGATTGTAACCCTCCAAACAGTATACCCTCCGAACAGTAGAGGAAGACACCGAAACTTCACATTAAACGTGGAAAGTAGGAGTAACAAAAATGTGCAATACAGATAATATAATCCCAAACCGTCCACACTGGACAATTCAAGAATTAGTGGACACATAAATGTACACTAATTTCCAAATAGGTCTAAGGTTATTTAGGCAATGTCATACCATATCTATCAAAAACACTACAAACAATATCTCTATTTTGTTTGAATTAACAATGTCACGGTGCCTCAGGACGCATCCTCTCACATCGTGATTGTACGCGGTGTTTCCATTGAGATTTCACCAGATGTCATCGCCGAGCACCTTGAGATTCGTTCAGGAGTTGAGACATCTGCACACGCTACACCCCGTGAGGATGTAGGCACTTCTGCATCATCTACTGGCCGCCCATTTGAGCCAGCATTAGCTAGAGATGCAGACTGGTCAGAGGCCGAGGATACTGGCCTCGAGGCTCGGGATGATGACCAAGACAAGGATTTCTACATTCTCATCAGGAGGGACCGCATGTAGATCGAGAGGAAGAATGCCTTCAACCAGAACCAGCTGCTACCTTTCTTCCGCATGTTGCACCTTATTGTTGCAAAAAATGTGGATCACGTGACACATAAAACCACATTTAGTCAGCTTCGGGCACAGTTTTTTATACGAGTGGCACGTGGAGATCCTATAGATTTGCCACTGCACATCTTTGAGAGTATCCGTTACGAGGCAAGCATCGTCTCCACAGATAATCTTCCATACAGTGTCCTGAGCATCGTCTCCACAGTACATTTGTGGGAGATGCGTGGCCTGCTTGGGTTGATTCAGTGATCTCATAGTTGACTGCGCATATTGATCGTAAGATCGATCGATCGCTTGCAGCTATAGAGGCGTTTGTCTCCGAGATCGCCCATCGTGTAGGTATCCTCAACGACAAGGTTGATACCTTGACTGAGGAGGTACAAAGTTTGAATTTCGCGAACAATGCTATCATTTGAGTATTGTTTAAGAAATCCGATCATATTTTGTATTTTACTTTTATTATATGTAAAGAAAAATATTATTTAATATTTATATGGCTTTTTAATTTCAATTCTCAATCTTCTTTAATGTTATATTTTCCATCTTTAATACTAAATCACTGCACTTCAAATATATATAAACATAAATATATATTTATATATTACAAATTGTGTATATATAAATATATACAAGTCAATTTTTTAGACTTGTTCACAAATTATGCACTATAAAAATCACATAATTTTTAAATTAGAGTCATATTTAATTTAAATTCACAATTAATATTTGAACGTTAGTAATTGACGTTCGAATGTTGGTGCAAAACATTTCACGTTCGCACGTAAGTAGCCACAATGTTCGAACGTATATGTGACGTTCGAACATAAATTTCTCATATGTTGGAATGTAAAAAAAATCTCATATGTCTTTAGTGACGGTTTCCAAAAACCGTCACAGAAAATGCTTTTTAGTGACGGTTTGGGGACTGTCACAATTTCTCAACTGTCACTAAAAAACAATTGTGTTGTAGTGCCAATATCCCTTGTCTGCCCCACCAGTTCTACTAATAGGAATACTACAAATTTGTTCTGCCTCATCTTTCTCAAAAACCTCAGCAATTGTGTCTTCCTTCCAACTATAGTCCTCTTCATTGATTAATTATTTTACCCGTGCCTCTTGATCCAGAAGCTTAATTGGTGACTGTACATAGAAGGTTGATGGTGTATGTAGCCACTTATGTCTCCAAATATTGATATCTTTACCATCTCTTACCCTCCATCTTAGACCTTCTTTTAGTAGCTTCAGTACATACCATAGACTTCTCCATATTAAAGAAGGTCCTCTACCCATCTTTGCCTCCAATATAGTTCTGTTCTTGAAATATTTCTCTTGGAAGATCTGTGAAACCAAGGTTGTTGGATATTGTTGTATCCTTGAACATTGTTTTGCCAACATTGCCTCATTTAAGCACTCGAGATCTCTAAAGCCCATACCCCCCTCATCTTTTGAAACTCCCATATTACTCCAGCTCCTCGAATGAAGTTTTTTCTCACATTCCTTAGTACCCCACTAGAATTTAGAGATCATACTCATTATCTCCTAACACAGTTTCTTTGGCAACCTAAAAACACTCATAGTATAAGTTGTTATAGCTTGCAAAACTGACTTGATGAGCACTTCCCTCCTAGCTTGGGAAAGAAAGGAGGTTTTCCAACTTCTAATCTTTTGCCAACCCCATCCTTAATACCCCTGAAAGTTTTAAGCTGTGACCTTTACACCACAACAGGTAGCCCTAAATATTTTTCATAACTTCCACACACTCCTCCAACTGCTGCTTCTATGATGTTTCTCTTGTCACTGTCTCTAGTGTTAGAGCTGAAAAAGAATGAGGACTTTTGTTTGTTTAGCACCTGGCCTGACCCTTTCTAATACTTATGTAGAATATCTTGAAGCTTTACCCATTCATTGACCCTTACTCTACAGAATAAGATGCAATCATCAGCAAACATGAGATGATTGTTTCGAGTCCCACCTCTCTTCATTGACACCCCTCTGATTTCATCTCTTTCCTCATCTGTAGATATCATTGAGCTCAATCCTTCAGTGCATAGGATAAACAAGTACGGAGACAAAGGCTCACCTTGCCTCAAACCCCTAGAAGGATAAATAATGTCTCCAACCTTTCCATTTATGAGAACTAAATAGGTAACTGATCTTACACAGTCCATAATCTGCTTTATCCACTTGTCTCTGAACCCCAATTTCCTCATAGTAGCCTCCAAATAAGCTCATTCCACTCTATCGTAAGCTTTAGACATATCAAGCTTCATAGCTAAACTTCCAGTCTTCCCTCTTTGTCATGTCCTCATGGAATGAAGTATTTCATAAGCAATCATTACATTGTCTGATATCAATCTCCCCGGGAAGAAGGCACTCTAATTACAAGAAATTATCAAAAGACGCACTCTCTTCAATCTATTACCCAAGACTTTAGAAATAATCTTATACAAAACATTACATAAAGAAATAGGTCTAAAGTCACTCACATTCACAGACTTCTTGAGCTTTGGAATTAAAGCAATATGAGTAAAATTCAAGGAAGGAAGCATACCCTCTCCATTCAGAAAGTTGAGCACTGCTTTGTTGGTATCATCTCCAACAGTTCTCCAATGAGCTTGAAAAAAGCATGCACCAAATCCATCCGGAGCAGGGAGTTTAGAGGCCCCATTTGTTTAAGAATTCAGATTCCAGCTTATCATTCCTAGCTTTAGTAACTCTAGCCTTCATAGTATGCAAACATTCTACAATGGACGTTGATGATGGGCATGAAGAGGTAAATATATATTCAAAATACCCCTTGAAAGCATATCCTCTGTCAGAACCATTCCTAAATTATCAGTAGGGCTGAGCACCGACCCTTTCAGAGTCGGAAAGCCCAACCTCCGACTCCGACTCAGACTCCGACTCCAAACCTACAGAATCCGACTCTGACTCCACTCCGACAAGTCGGAACAGAGTCGGAGCGGAGTCGGATTTTTTCATTTCAAAATTCCTCACTTGGTTTACACATAAAATTATGGAGATCATTTTGTTATGTATTAAACTATAATGCCAAATCTGGAAATAAACATAGAAAAAATCAACATTACCAAAAACAGAGACATGGGTTTCGACTTTGGGTAACCTACCGAATCTTCAATAGGCAGTGATTCATCTATGATCCAATTCGAGGGACAGTGTTCCATGTTTGCACAGCTGCAATACTCTCAAGAGGCTATCGATGGCGATGACGGGTCTCGGACTCGCGGGACCTAGGGTTTCAAGGGAAACTGTGAGAGAGGCTATGCGAGAGAGGGGCTGTGTGAGAGAGGGGCTGCGCGAGAGGAGCTGCGAGAGACTGAGAGAGGAGCTACGCGAGGGAGGGGTTGCGAGCCTGCGAGACTGAGGGGACTCAGGGGAGGGCTGCGGGCCTGCGGCGCTGTGCGAGACGGAGAGAGGGGAGGGTTAGATTGAAGATGAGGACAGAAGAAATAAGAATTGAAGATGAAAGAGAGGGAAATGCCGAAATGGAACTCCGAACTTGGGAACCCTCACTAAACGATTAATTAACAAGTAGAAACGGCGCCGTATTGTACTATACAATACTAATCTATTTTATATATATTATATATATATAAATGAAGATTCATAAAAAAATATATGATATATATATTATTATATATGAATATTAAATAAATGCACCATATATGAAATATTAGTAATACACTAATATACTTGCTATATATATATATTAAATCTCTAATCTCTTATACTTGATATATATATTAATATATATAAATATTAGTTATACACGAATAGTATTAGTATATTAGTATTAATATTAATATTAGTTATACTAATAGTTATATTAGTATTAGTTATTATTAATAATATATATTATACTAACAATGATATTAATACTCTATATAGTTATAGTGATTAGTATAACTATATTAGTATTAGTTATAGTGATTTAGTATAACTATATAATATATTAGTATAAGTTATAGTGATTTAATATAGTTATAATACTATAAGTTATAACTATAGTTTATATTAGTATTACTATTACTTATAGTGATTAGCATAATTATATATTAGTATTTGTTATAGTGATTTTAATTTAGTATAACTATATAATAGTATTAGTATAAATATTATACTAACTATATCACTGATTGTATTAGTACACTAATGTCTAATACTAGTATATCACTATACTAAATATATAGTAATATAGTATTAGTAATTAATACTATAGTGATTTGTATAGTAATATATATAGGCTTAAAGTGGTTTACTAATTTATATATAGTAATTAATACTATTAGTAATTTATATGAATAATACTTTAGTTATTATACATTAGTATTATATGTTATTATAAATTTATAGATTAGTGTTTATTCATTAGTACTACAATATTACATGTTGATGTTATTATGCATCTTAGTGTTTATAGTATATTATAGTCATATACTAAACTATTATTAGTCAATTTAGTCTATATATTATAGTATAAATATATTATTTAACTAGTATATTATTGAGTTTAACTAACTATATAAGATATAGTTGTATAAAATTTAAATAATTAATATATAGAAAAACACATCTTTTTATAAAATATGTATAAAATCGGAGGCGGAGGCGGAGTCGGAGGGCCACGTCGGAGGCGGAGGATCGGAGTTGGATCGGAGCGGAGTCGGAGTCGGATCATCAGTGAATCCGAATCCGACTCCGACTTTTAAGAGGAATAAACCTCCGACTCCGAATCCGACAAGTTGGAGCCGGAGCAGAGTCGGATTCGGAGTCGGATTGTCTGATTTTTGCTCAGCCCTAATTATCAGTTATCTATTTGATCGTGTTCTTCCTCTTCCTTTGTGTTGCACAAGTATGAAAAAAATGAGTATTTCTATCACCTTCTTTGTCCTAGTTCCTTTAGCTCTTTGCCTCCATTTAATGTCTTCTTGCTCCAATAGAACCGCCATCTTCGATTGTAAGTGTTATACTTCGGCTTTTCAGACAGTTCTTTTATTCCCTTCCCCCTATTCTTGTATCTGCCAAATGCCTTCCCACATCTCTCAAGAAGCCCTTGCACCTTGTTCATATGATCAACATGATTAACACCAGAGATCCAGTTGGACTGCACAACGTTGCCACAATCCTCCTCCAGTTCCCACTTTGCTTCATATCGAACAACTTCCCCTAATTTCTAGTCACCTCCTCTTTCTCACTAAACCACATCAAAATTGTTTTGTGATCAGAGCTCCTAGCCACCAAACTTTTTATCCAATAATTCTTATGCATGTTTGTCCATAGTGGGTTAGCAACAACCCTATCCAATCTTTTCTTTGTGTAAGTGCCATCACTATGTTTATTGCTCCAAGTGAACTTGTCCCCTTTATAGCCAAGATCATACAGACCACAAACATCTATCGCATCTCTAAATTTGGTCATTTGGGCTTCATTCCTTAGTCTTCCTCCCTTCTTTTCATTGTTATACACGATTTCATTGAAGTCCCCGATTACACACCATGCATGCTGAAAAGATGGTTTTAAAACTGCCAATAACTCCCAAGCTTCTGACCTTTTTGCTGCATCTGGTTGCCATAAAAACCAGTTAGTAACCATTTATAACTAGTTTCCTCCTCTGTGATCCAAGCACTAATGTGTCTGATTGAATAATCAGCAATTTCAACCATGCATTCTCCTTTCCACAAAAGCGCTAAACCTCCACTCCTACTGTAATGCCCCAATGGAAGGCCTAAACCACATGGCCTATACTTCAAAAGGAGTAGTCAATGATACAATTGAAGCCCCATTGGAACCTTATAAAGAGTAAGAACTTTTCCTTCCCAAGCAATGTGAGATCTCATTCACCACCTACCCTTATCCTTATCATATGGGGTATCACAATCCCCCCCCTTAAATTCCCAACATCCTTGTCGGGGTTGACCATTGTAGGTGGCACGACTTAAGTCCCACATTTCTGGTTGGGATAGGCTCTGATACAATTTTTAACCCCCGTGGTAGGGTTATAAACCATCATTATAACCCGTGGAAGGGTCATATCCACTATTATAACCTGTGGTTGGGCCGTATACTATGTTTAACCCCGTGGTTGGGTTATAAACCACCATTATAACTCATGGAAGGGTCGTATCCACTATTATCACCCATGGTTGGGCCGTATACCATGTTTAACCCCCGTGGTAGGGTTATAAACTACCATTATAAAACCACCATTATAACCCGTGGAAGGGTCGTATTCACTATTATAACCCGTGGTTGAGCCGTATCCACTATTATAACCCATGGTTGGGTCGTATCCACTATTATCACCCGTGATTGGGCCGTATCCACTATTATAACCCGTGGTTGGGCTGTATGCCACTGTTATCACCCGTGGCTGGGCCGTAATGAAAAACTGAACAGAACATCATAATCAGACTTAATCAGAATACGAACTCAGAATCTCATGCCAATGTTTTCAGCTGCCACTTCATATGAAAAACCAAGAACTAAACATCTTTAGATAATCTCACATGTTCGAAATAAACAGAATCAAAACATTTTTCTTTATTCACAACAAAAATTTTAGGTATCATGCATCAGAACATCTTTATTTCATCAAAACAAAACTTTAGAAAAAAAGAGACTCATTCGCTCTTTTTTAGATTAGAAACAAAATGCACAAAAACTAGCTTATGTCTACACCAGTCACGACAAAAATACTCTTATCTTTCTTACGTATCTCATGAGTAATGCAGAGCAAATAACTGAGGTTATTTTTTCATTTCTTTTCAAAAAAACATATATCATGCACATTTTCATAAATCAACCTCAACTCATTTTCTTTTTATGCAAGGTCTAGTATAGGAACCCCGCTTATTTAAACTTCTTAGCTTTACAGAATCTCTCCACAACAGTACTGAACAATTGTCAATCGTCACCTATACAAATTTATGTAACTTAAATAAATATCTGATGAACAGATATTTCATATTTACACTTGAAGCACCTATTTTAACACTTCAAAAGCCTAAAATTTCTCTTAATTCTAAAATACCATCACTTCCTAAATTCCTCAATATCCACATAAATATTTGAAAACTCAAATGGGCTTTTTGCACATAAAAATCCAAACTTTTTTTGAAAACAACTTGGTACTGGACCCGGGTGTTACACCTACCATTTGCATCCACCACAAAACACCCATCATACCCCATCCTCCTCTTCAAACTGCAAAATCTCCTAGCACATAATTTTGTCTCCATTAAGAAGACAAAATTGGGTCTCTTTTCCTTTACCATCATGCAAAGGTCATGAACTGTATGAGGGTTACCAAGCCCTCAACAGTTATAACTTAAAAGAATCATTGGATCTAGCGGGGCTGACTAGCAGCCTCCACCAATTCTATTTCTGTTTTCTTAGCAGCATTTTTACAAATAGTTCATGCTTGCTTGTCTTTTTCATGCCTAATGGTATAATTCCCAATCTCTTCATATAACCTTTTAGCTCTTAAGTTTTTCTGACCAACAGTTACTCCGTGGACCCTCTCTCTAGCTCGCCTTTTCCAATTTCTTACTGGTCGATCATCCTTCAGTCGAGCTCCACTCTCTCCGAAGTCTACCTTTTCGCAATTCTCCTTATTTTGTATTTTCCAACCATTGGGCCCGCCCATACTTATGAGCTCCAGCCCATCATCCACATTGTTGCTAGAAACTAGAGCTTTTTCAACATAGCCCACCACCGCATCCTCTTAAGTTTTTGAAAGCCTGTCCCAGGATATTTCCTTCCTAAAATCAAGCTACTCGTTTTGGTTAGAATCTGATTCCCCCACATTTTATTCTCCCGCCATATCCTCCTCAATCTCATTTATATCCTCATTTGAATTTGAAATCCCGTAATTTCCTCCAACCTCCACGGCTTTCCTTTTCTTTCACTTCTCCACCAATGTTGGTGAAGCACGACCGACGTCGATGATCTTCTCTTGGTCTTGATTGTTCCTTTGAGGCCTTGCAAATTCATTTGCATCCCTACGATTGCTCCATCCTGAATTTATGTTCGGAATAACCCCTACTCTTATTGAAGATCCAAATTGAGGTATCGATTTTGCATCCTGTACATACTACATTGCAAAGTTTGGGCAACCATTGGATCCATGCACAATCCTTCCGCAAGTGAAACATATCTTTGGAAGCTTCTCGTACCTCAAAGGGATCCATGTCTGATTACCCTATACATTGACTGTTTATCCTCTTGCTAACGCCTTAGTCACACATAACTCCACTTTCAGCTAGAGAAATCTCCCCCATCACACACCATCTTCTAGGACATCAACTTCTAGGAGTTTCCCTAATGAATTACCAATCAGTGTACCACAATCCTTATTCATACATGCCATGGGTATGTCACGGGTGCGTGGCAAAGGCCTTGAAGTGGTGCAGTCCAGAGAAGCCATGGGAGAAGTCTGTAATGAGTTGGTAGGAAGTAAGTTGCAACAGCTTTAACCGTCGGGAGGAATCAAAGGAAGAAAAGGCTTTACTGAAACGAATCGTTTTAATCTTCACAGAAAGGGTTTGCATTTTATTTTCTTAGAAGCTGCGTTTAGAGGCTTTAATGAAAAGTTGCATTTCATGATGTAAATAGATAGTTGCGTTTTACATTTGTATTCTTGCGTTTTATTACATACGATTGTTTTAGAAAGTTAGTTGGCCATCTGCTTCTATAAAAGCAAAGGTAGGAATAATGGTTTGATGTGAATAATCTTGGAAGTCTGTTTTGGAGGTTGAGAATTCCTCGAAAATTCTCTACAAGGTTTACTAATGAAATCTTATTCAGCCAGTTCTTGTGTTGAGAGTTTCTGAGTTTTTGCATTACGAGCTTTAGGTTACTTGTTCTGGAAATATAGCAAGTTAAACCTTACAAGTGGTATCAGAAAGAGGGTTTACCCCACCTAGGAAATTTGATCATCAGATTCTGTTGAAGGAGGATGCTGAACCAGTTTCAGTGAGGCCTTATCATTATGCTCATTATAAAAAATCTGAGATTGAGAAGATAGTGAAAGATTTGCTCAGTAATGGAGTTATAAGGCCTAGCCAAAATCCATTTTCTTCACTTGTGTTGCTGGTGAAAAAAGCTGATGGTAGTTGGAGAATGTGCATTGACTACCGAGCCCTTAACAATGAAACCATCAAAGACAAGTTTCCCATACCTGTCATTGATGAGCTTCTTGATGAGCTTCATGGAGCTAAGATTTTCTCCAAACTTGACTTAAGGTTAGGTTATCATCAAATAAGGGTGAAAGAAGGTGATATTTCAAAAATTGCATTTAGAACTCATGAAGGCCATTATGAGTTCTTGGTAATGCCATTTGGGCTTACCAATGCACCTGCTACATCTCAGGGATTAATGAACCATATCTTCAAGCCTTTTCTTAGAAGGTTTGTTTTGGTATTTTTCGATGATATCTTGGTTTATAGCCAAGATTTTTCTCAGCATTTGGAACACCTAGTGGCAGTTTTGACTGTTTTACAGCAACACACTTTATTTGCTAAGAAATCTAAGTGTAGATTTGCAGTGCCTGAAATTGACTATTTGGGCCATATTATCTCGGGAGATGGAGTAAAGCAGATCCAGCCAAGATTTCCTCAATGATTGATTGGCCAATTCCAAAAACAGTGAAGGCATTGAGGGGATTTTTGGGTCTTACTGGTTACTATAGGAAATTCATGAAGCACTATGGCTCAATAGCTTCACCATTTACTGAGTTGTTGAAGAAAAACTATTTTTCTTGGAATAAAGAAGATGAGGCAGTTTTTATCCAGTTGAAGAATGCAGTATCCAAGCCTCCTGTATTAAGGCTTCCAGATTTCTCAAAGGAGTTCACCATTGAGTGTGATGCTTCAGGGGTGGGGCTGGGTGCTGTCTTGATGCAAGCTTTCTTCAGCAAAGCTTTGTTACTTTCAACATATGAGAAAGAAGTTTTGGCATTGGTTTGTGCAGTGGCAAGGTGGAGACCATACCTCCTTGGTCATGGTTTTAAAATCAAAACTGACCAACAGGCATTGAAACACTTGTTGGAACAAAAGGCAGCAACTGAAGCTGAACATAAGTGGATTTCCAAACTTATGGGGTATGATTTCAGGATTGAATATAAAAAGGGTAGGGACAACAAAGCAGCATATGCTCTTTCAAGGAAAATGATAGAGGAGACAGCTACATTTGCTCTCATATCTTTTCCTACTCCCATTTGGGTGGATGAGCTTAAACAAAGCTATGTTCTTTCTGATGATCTCTGCAGTATTATCACTGCTTTAGAGCAAGACAGTCCAGTTTCTAAAGATTACTCTATACAACAAGGTCTTTTGTTGAGGAACGGTAAGCTGGTTATAGTACCTTCTTCCTCGTTTCAACAAAAGATTTTACAATATATCCATCATAACCCAGAAGCAGGTCATGTTGGGTATCATAAAACACTACAGAAGGCACGGATGGATTTTTATTGGCCTGGTATGAGAAGGGATATCAGAAGATTAGCCAAGGAGTGTCAGTCTTGCCAAATGAATAAGCATGAAACAACACACCCAGCAGGTCTGTTGCAGCCATTACCTATTCCTCAGACTCCTTGGCTGGATATTGCAATGGATTTTATTGAAGGCCTTCCATGTTCCAATGGAATGACTGTTATTCTCACTGTAGTTGATAGACTGACCAAGTTTGGTCATTGCTTTCCTATGGCACACCCTTATACAGCTAGCAAGGTAGCTGAGGTGTTTTTTGCTGGAGTTTTTAAGCTTCAAGGGTTGCCTAAAACCATAGTCTCTGATCGTGATGTGGTCTTTACTAGCAAATTTTGGAGGCAATTATTTGAGATGCTAGGAACTAATTTAGCCTTCACTTCAGCATATCACCCCCAATCTGATGGCCAAGCAGAAGCTTTGAATAAGTGTGTTGAAGGCTATTTGAGATCATACATTGGCACCAAGCCAAAGAATTGGAGTGCTTGGTTACCAATGGCAGAGTGGTGTTACAACACTACCATACATTCATCTATTGGTATGACTCCGTTTCAAGCACTTTATGGCATCTGCCCTCCTAAGCTGTTCACATATGTTCCAGGTACTACTGCTAATGCTGCAGTAGATCAGCAGCTTAAGTCTCGTGATGAAATACTTTCTCTTTTAAAGGAGAATTTGGAAACGGCACAAAGTAGAATGAAGCTATATGATGATAAGAAGAGAACTTAAAGAGTCTTTGAAGTTGGTGATTGGGTGTTCCTTAAACTGCAGCCTTATCGACAGAAATCAGTAGCACTAAGAAGAAAAATGAAATTGGCCCCTCGATTTTATCCACATGTACTCCCTTCATACTCATCACGTCACACAGAGTACACTCAGCGTGTACTCTTCCTGTTCCACATACACCACGCCACATCACCATTATGGCATACACGCCATATGGTGCATCACTCCGTCACATGTAGTACATTCCATATGTACTCCTTTCATATACACTACGCCATATCACCATCATGGCATACACGCCATATGGTGCATCACTCCGCCACATGGAGTACATTCCACGTATACTCCCTTCATATACCATATGGCACATAGAGTACACTCATCGTGTACTCTTCCTGTTCCACATACACCACATCACATCACCATTATGGCATACACGCCATATGGTGCATCAATCCACCACATGGAGTACACTCCATTTGTACGCCTTTTACACGCACTACACCACAGAGTACACTCTACGTGTACTCATCTCGTTCCACCATATGCTAGGAGGGTATATTTTACATATACTCTCCTTGTCTCACACTACGCCACACACAGAGTACACACAGCTTGTACTCTTCCCATTCCACATACACCACGCCACCATTACAACACAGTCCTCAACACTTCACAACACACTTTCCAAATACGCCCAACACTTCACAGCACACTACACGGCACAATACACCTCCATACAACACAGACAAGCCCAACACTTCATTACACAGAGTGCCCAACATTTCGTTACACAGTACCACAACACAATACCACAATACCACAACTCCACAAAACCAACAACACAGTCCACAACCTAGTCAACTAATCAATATCTAACATAAATACGAGGGATAGAAAGTTATACCATCGACGGGATAACCCATGCATTGCTCGTTGACTGTCACGGTCGAAGATGTCGGAAGGGTCGTACGTGGTGGCGGTCAGTCATGCGCAGTGACTGTCCATCACGTGCAGTGGTTACCCACCACATAAAGTGGTGGTTTGGACTTAAGGTTGGACTAAGGGGTTGCTGGTGGAGCTCATGGTGGCACTGGGGTGGCGCCACGGTGGCTCTTGGCGGCAGATCTGGTCGCACAGTGGAGGAGAAGCCGTGGGAGAGTGAGAGAGAGTGTGCATGCGTGGGTGGCAGATTGAGGCCGTGGGAGGTTGGGTTGGCTTGGTGGCGGCCTGAGGAGGCTCAAGGTGGCGGTTACCAGCTGTGGGTGGCGGCGCACGATGATGGAGGGGTGCAACCCGTGCGTTGGAGAGAGGGAGAAGTCATGCATGAGTGAGAGGCTTGAGAGGGGTGGAGAGCTTGGCTGACTTGGAGGAACTTGGGGAGGAGCCATGGTGTCGCTAGGTGGCTGTGGGTGCCGCGTACGGCGGCGCTAGAGGCCGCGCATGGTGAAGCCGTGCGTGGGTCTCCTTGTGCGTGCATGTGTGTGATGGAGGGGGAAGGTGGCTGCATGGGAGGTGCTGGTTTTGCTGGAGGGTGGTGGCTAGTGGAAGAGGAAACTACCATGGAGGTGGTGGCGCCGGAGGACCGCGCACGGCGGCGCTAAGGACAGCAAGCCCATTCGGGCTTTGCACTTCCAGCGGAGAGAAAGAAGGAGCGTGAGGGAGAAGGGCTGGGCTAGGGAGGCTCACCGGAGTGGGAGCACGCCGTTGGAGGTGGAGGTGACGTTCACCGGCGCACGGCGGCGGCGGGCTGAGGCATGGTAGAATCGAGCGTGGGGTGTGACTGCGTACAGCGTACAGCGTACGCTTGAGAAAGGGAGGAGAGTGGGAGAGCTACGGGAAATGAGGGGGAAAGAGAGGGGGTCTGGGTATTTAACCCAGTCCCTTCGTCCGGGGATCCACGTAATGATCTAACGATGGATCTCAAACACAGATTTAAAATGCATTAACTAATAACTTAATTAAAAGCGCTTAGAGGAATTAAGGTAGAATATTATTTTAAACTAACTTTAGTTTATAAAATAATATTCCTTCATTATTAATAAATGATGAAGTCTCACTTAACATATTAAAGAGAATAAAACCATTTAATTAATTAAAGCTTTCAACATAATTTAAATCCCATAACAGTTTAAATAATTGAAACCATTTTAATAATAATATTAAAATGATTTCTGGCAATTATAATATTTTTGGAACTCTTCAAGAATATTATAATTGTCGTATTTAAAATCAAGCTTAGTTCAACAACACTGGAAATACTCTTTATAAATATTTCCAGCACATTAAAACACTGGACGTGCCCTAGAAGTCGCACGATGTCTTTGAAGGCATGTCATCGGGGTTCGGCACGTATGACGAGTCTCGCTGTCGCTAGAGAGAAGGGGTGGACGGTTTACATAATTTTCGTCCTCAACACTTGTTTACGTAAGGAGGAAGGAATCTTACGTCAGAAAGAGAGAAGCATACGTAAGAAGGAAGAACCGTACGTAAGAAGAAGGAGTGGGGTATTACACTAACGTCCATATTTTCTTTCTCACTGCTATAGAACCATGGAACTGGACAAACAAAGTTCCTCAATTCATCCTCATGTATTTTCGTCAGCTTCTCATTTCATTACTTAAAAACTTTCCACAAAGAACTATCTATTGTGGAAAGCTCAGATTATTCCTTTCCTCAAAGGGCATCAACTATTTGGATATGTAGGTGGTTTGGTGCCTCCTCCTCCTTCTATCGTAAAAGACAAACCCAATCCTGAATATACAAAATGGCTCTGTCAAGATCAGCTTATCATCTCCACTATCAACTCTTCACTCACTGATACAATGTTATCCCAAGTTCTTGAGCTCTCTTCGTCCAAAGAAATCTGGTCACACCTCCAAACCATGTTCTTGGCCCAGTCTACTGCACATATAATGCAAACACAGTACAAACTCGCCACTCTCAAAAAGGGGTCTGAAACAATTACTCAATATTTCCACTGTGCATCATCTCTTGTTTCCTCTCTTAGCGCTGCCGGAAAGACTTTGCCTTCCTCAGACTTCATCACTTATAAACTTGCTGGCTTAGGTACAGAGTATGAGTCTCCTATAACCTCCATAACCACCAGACCAGATCCTCTCTCATCCTCTCAGGTTTACAGCTACCTACTCAATCATGAGTCTCGGTTAGCTCATCAAACTGATTCCTCCTCTTTGGCAGTCCTCTTCAAGCTCATGCTACTCAAACTAGAGCTCCGTTTTCCCCTTATCGTGGTAGCAGACGTGCTCCTTGTCATGGCATGGGTCGCAACTCTTTTCCACCTCAAAATACCTTCTCTTCCTCAAATACCTCTCGTCCTGTGTGTTAAGTTTGTCATAAAATAGGCCATACTGCGTTTTCATGCTACAATCGTTTTAATCAGTCTTTTCAACAGCCTCCTCCACCCTATTTTTCTGCTAACTCCACAGTTCTTCTTCCGACTCCTTATTCTCATAATTCCTGGTTCCCAAATACTGCAGCTACAAATCATTTCACTGTCAATTTCGCTAATCTGAATCTAGAATCACCTCCATATCAAGGATCGGATTGTGTCAATATTGGCGATGGGTCCTCTCTACCCATTTCTAATATTGGCATTGCTCAACTCAATACACCTTCTGGCAAATTTCTTCTCCATAAACTTTTACATGTTCCTTTAATTACTCGTAATTTTTTATCTGTTCGTCAATTTTGTGTTGATAACTCTGTTTATTTTGAATTTCACTCTTCCTTTTTTCTTGTGAAGGATCTACGAACCTAGTAGGTGCTCCTCCAAGGCCCAGTCAAGAATGGTCTCTATGAGCTTCCCGCTCGGATTCCCCTGGCATTTCTCTTCCTTCACTCATATCTCCCTCATACACGCCGTCTTCTCACTTACGTGACCAACGGTCCACTACTTCCCAGCTACATGACTCTCCAATCTCTCCTTTACCAAGCCCACGATCCCCTATACAACACTCTCAAAATTCACCTGCCATCTCACTCACCAAACTCACGGCCTAGCTCAACCAAATTCACCTACCTCTCACTCACCAAACTCTCAACCTAGCTCACATCATTCATCTAACCTACCCGAAACACACTCCAGCCCGACACCCATCCCTTCTTCAACCTGTGTCTCTCCTGCTTCCAACTTAAACCCTAATCTACATCCCGCATCGTCCCCTTCACACTCACGGCCTGAGCCACCTCCTCCTCCTTCATCTCTCATTGCCTCTCACCTAATGATTACCCGTTCAAAAGCTGTTATCCATTGTCCTCTATTGCGGTCGGATGATAGCATTCCATGGCCTGCACCGAAGCCTTCCACCTCCCTTAGCATCTCAACTTCCTCAACTGTTCTTGAGGAACCTACATGCTATACCGAAGCCCATAAATTTTCTGAATGGCGCCAAGCCATGGCCCTCGAATTCAAGCCCTCCTTCACAATAACACCAGGTCTCTTGTTCCTCCATCTTCAAACTTCAATGTTTTAGGCTCCAAATGGGTCCTAAAAACCAAACGGCATGCTGATGGGTCTCTTGAATGGCGCAAGGCTCGCCTTGTTGCCAAGGGATTTCATCAACAAGCTGGACTAGACTATACGGAGACCTTCAGCCTAGTTGTGAAACCAGCCACCATCCAACTCCTCATCTCCCTTGCTGTGCAAAATCGCTGGCCACTACATCAACTTGACATCCAAAATGCCCTTCTACACGGGGATTTGGAGGAGGACGTGTACATGTTCAGCCAACTGGGTTTGTTGATTCTAACTTTCCTACTCATGTTTGGAAATTGCGAAAGTCCATTTATGGTTTGAAACCAGCTCCTAGAGCTTGGTTTTCAAAACTGAGCAATAAACTGTTAGAGTTAGGTTTTTGGCCCTCTAAGTCAGATTGCTCCTTGTTTATCTTCACCACCACAAATGCTACTGTTTATGTTCTCATATACGTTGATGATATTGTGGTAACTGCTAATCATTACATTCTCATTACTGATTTCATCAATGGTCTCAAATCTTCCTTTCCAGTTAAAGATCTAGGTGCCTTACATTATTTTTTAGGTATTGAAATACTTTGCACATCTACTGGTTTGTTTATGTTTCAAAATAAATACATTCATGATTTGTTGTTGTGCACAAATATGCATCGGTCAAAATCAGTTTCCACTCCCATGTGTACATCGATCAAACTCACTGCATTAAGTGGGAATTCTTTTGAAGATCCTCAACTCTACCGTAGTGTTGTAGGAAGTTTTCAATATCTTTCCTTCACTTGACCATATATTTCTTTTGTCGTCAACAAAGTTCGTCAATTCATGCATTCTCCTCGTATTCCACATTGGCAAGCTGTTAAAAGGACACTTTGCTATCATCAGCTTACTTCTAGCTATGGCTTATATTTTTCTGCATCATCATCATTCACTCTTAAAGCTTTTTTTGATGTTGATTGGGCGGGATACCCAGATGATAGGATATCTACTGGTGGGTTTTGTGTTTATCTTGGAAATCATTTTGTGTCTTAGGGCTCTAAGAAACAACCAACCGTTGCACGGTCCTCTACTGAGGCCGAATACAAAGCAGTGGCAAATACTGCTTGTGAGTTATTTTGGTTACAATCTTTGTTGAAAGAACTTGGTCTTTTTCTTCCTGATCCACCAACTCTTTGGTGTGACAATATTAGTGCCACATATTTAGTTGTTAATCCTGTTTTGCACTCACGCACTAAGCATGTTGAGCTTGACTATCATTTTGTGCGGGACCGAGTTGCAAACAAGACACTTCAAGTTGCCTTTGTCTCTAGCAAGGATCAACTTGCTGATATTCTTACAAAGCCCCTATCTGCATCACGGTTCTCAAGCTTACGATCAAGCCTCACTATTTTACCAGTGCCGCTTGCATCGCGGGGGGATATTAAAGCATACCATGGACCTGCACAAACAGAGGAATTCACCTCTCAGTAATTCTGTTATACACGTCACCAAACCAGCTGTCAAGGCCAACCAAATGCTCTGGAATGCTCTAGAATTATTGTCCTCTTGTAAAAAGACTGACTCTCTTGCTTATAAATACTAGTGTAAATGATACAGGAAACGAATAGGAAAAGTAGTATTTCAGAATTTGTCTCCCCTGTTTTCGTTTTCCTTTAGTCATTTTGTCAAACACTTTACAGGCTTTATCAAATATGAACAAATGGTTATCAAAAAGCCACGGTCGCCCTTCCATCACTTTCTGTTTATCCGTTTCTCTGGCAAATGTAATAATAAACATGTTCGGTTGATATTCTAAGAACGATGCCGCTTTACTGATTTTCCATACTTTTCCCATTGTTGAACTCAGCATTTCTCTTCTTATTCCTCCATCCAAGCAGACCTTCCCCACCACACTTCTTTCCCCTTTCCTTTTAACTTCTCTTTAGAACAATCGAATCACTTTCTTACTCCGCTAAACACAAATTCTTCCACTTTGCTTCAAGCCCCTCCATCCTATTGTCGTTCATGTCACCACGACGACAGAGTCGCAGCAGACTTTACACTCCTTTTATTCTCTAAAGAGAAAAGATAGGAGACTCTCGATCTATCCAATAAAAGAATTACTTCCACAATAGATCTTGTTGTTTATCCATATATACCATTTAAATATATTCCTTCTTTACTCCATTTTTTATGATATCTTTATAACCTTTTCTTTCAGACGGTCATATTTCTTTCTCTATGGCTATAATATATAATAAAGGTCACATTCTTTTTAATACAAATAGAAACACTACTTCGATCTCTAATTACTTTCGTTTGTCTCAACTTAAATAACTCTTTCAATATTCATTCCTTGTTTAATTTTCCCTCTTTGAACCATATTAATTCTTGGCGTAGATATTCTTTTGATACGACTTTTCTTAATTCGCACAATGATCAGTGGAAAATAAGTTATGCTTTTGCTATTGAAGAGTTACAATTGGATTGAAAATTAAAGAGGATTGCAATGTTATTGTGGTTCTGGTTGATGCGCAATACTATTTGGCAAGATTCTTTGTTAGGACAGCAAAACATTCTATGCGACAACTTTTTGAACCGTTAGTACTTCCTTTCAATATATTCCGATCGGGAAATTTTCTCCGATTCATTTTGAATTATTAAGTCATGATTCATAGTTTGTATTTATCGTTTTGCTGAAGGGTGTTCTCCTTATGTACGTATAGTATTAATGACGATTTAATCAGTGTTCATAACTATGTAATGGTTTAGTACCATCGTTCCTATGGTGTGTGTGTATATATATATATATATATATCTTCACCGGGAAAATTATTTCATGCTCCACGAGAAAATAAAAGAACATTTTTTTGATATTGCAGGTTCAAAAAAGAAGGATATAGAGATAACATTTATGTGATACCCCATATTGATCATGTTGGCCTACATGTAAAATATTTAATTAATGGGATAAAGTGTAGAATTAGGATCTGAATTCAGGACATGATTTGCTTTGATGAAAATGTAGATTTAATCATTTATATTTGTCTTAATAATGAGAAGCCACCACATGTAACACCCCGTATTTTAGTGTATTTTAATTGTAGGATTTTTTTTATTAATTTAAATATTGGTTCTTTTATTTTAAATTTATCAGATCTTTCGTCAGATTTATTTTTTGATTTTTTAAGTTCAGAAATTAAATTTGATATGTTTCCTTAATATTAATTATTGTTATGCATTTAAATTTCTCTTTATTTTAAATTAGTTTATTGTTGGGTTTAATTATTTTATTTTCATTTAATCGCTACGTTTAAGCTATTTTATTTAACTTGTTGTTTTGAAATCTTTTTCGTTGGATCATTTTTGTGACCTAAGATGTGAGGATTGAACCTCATTTCTTTCCCTGATATGGTGATTCTGATTCTGTTTTGCTCTGATATGTGGCCTTGTCACGGGATATAATAGTGACCTTTGGCCCTGTCACGGGATACAATAAAGACCTCTGGCCTTGTCACGGGATACAATAGTGACCTCTGGCCCTACCACGGGATATAATAGTGGATTTCTGTTCTGAGTGCAATCGATTTGATATTCATGGTGATTTATGTTCTGCTTGGCTTTTCGCAGAATGCACAACCCTACCACGGGGGTTAAACATGGCCTCTATTTTGATATGATATGATAAGATGAAAATGTTCAGTCATATTGTGCCAAATGAGTTTTTGAATATGAAAAGTTGTTTTCTGAATATGAAATGTCTGAAATATCGTTCTGGAGTTTTGATAATATGTATTTTTGAGATATGCAGATTGAAAACTGAAATGTTTTGTTTCAACATTCTGAACTCTGTGAAAATGCTCATGTTTACTTACTAACATATGTTCTCTACTTACTGAGTTGTTGATAACTCACCCCCTTTATCTTCACAATATTTTCAGATGATTTTGGATTTTTCAACTGAGGATCAAGACTATGAAGCATTGGGTGAGACAACTTAAGAATAGTGGATTAGGGATAGAAAGTGTTCGATAAGTATTGGTGATTTTTATTAATTATATTGTTAAAATGTGAGTTAAGTGACCCGTAGAGAAGTTGATATTTTCTTGTGGTTACGGTATTGATGATTTGACATATGAGTTTGTGTGGTTAATTAAATTTGAAGTGTTTACGCTTGATTTGGAGCTTTTGGAAGTGTATTAGTAATGTTGGAGTTGATTATCAGGTAGTATGAGTTAACTCTCCGGACCTTCGGGGACGGGGCGTTACAGCAAATGTCAAAAAGTTTAAACTGACGAGAAGAGGCTGTAGATTTAGTGCATGTTTGAGATTGCGGTGGAAAATATATGTAGCTTATAACTTTAGGACTTATTACTTATAATTTAAGTAATAAGTTTTACTATTAAAAAGTTATTTACTGTTTGATAACTATATGTTTAAAGCACGTTTGAAACTATATGTTTAAAGCACGTTCAAACATATTACATTTATTTGACAAATTAAAAAAGTGCCTTTTGAGATACAAATGACGATCTTTGATTTTTTTTTTTTAAATTATGACAATATATTTAAAAGTTTGAAAGTTGCAATTATCTGAAACTTGTATAGATATTTTCGCCCATTGTCAGTCTTTTTAAAATTTGAACTACATTTCGAATTGTCCGGAAAGCATGTTTGAAGAAAAGAATGTACTTTTTAACTTATTTGAAATTAAAAAGTACTTTAATATGTAATACTTAAACAATCTAATTTTTCCATTAAAGAACTTCTAAGGCTATTTAAGTACTTTTTAAAACTCTTAACGCAACCCCAAACATGAGGCTCTTAATCATTTATGTTAGTCTTCCCTCCTCATGTGTGGATCAAACTCTGCCTCAATAAGTGGGCTTAATATATTGAATATTTAATTAAATTAGATAGAGTGTAGATCAGTAAAGGTTCGGATGCAAGATCTCTGATCTGTTATCATATAAAATCACTTTATCCAAAAAAATTAAACTGATGGGAAGATGTAGATAAATTTATTATATATTTAATATCCTTAATACAGATGTGGCGCCTCGAGTTTTCCTCTTGAGACGTTACAACTTAGAATGCTCAAGACTCCAATCGGATTTGATCGAGCATTTACGACAAACGCATAGCCAATCGTAGGAGCTTGTAGTTTAATTTAAATTCCATATGATAACATTATAATATCAACTACTTTTGGTCTCAAAAAATGTTTTGCCATGGATACGACTTTTTGAATTAATGAAAATTCCCGTTCAAAACAATTATATTTGTTGTAGCGTTTGTCCACCTATTTTGCGTTCGTAGGGTATTTTATCCAAATTTTAAAAGAATGCATGATCAGTAGTGTATATATATAGTAAGTACGCAGGCTGGGAAGTTGTATTATGAGTTATAGTTTGTCCAGTACGTATGGCCTATTTCCTAGCCTTGAAGAAGTACTGTTGTTTAATGTCTTCTTTATTTCAAGTTTTCGAGGTTAGCTAGATCATACTTAACCTGATCCTGATCATGACAAGGCCGGCTAATGAATTTCCTAGCTAGTTTATTTTTTCCTGATGAAAAGGACAAGTACTGTATCTTCGGGTGTTTGTCACCATGCATGCTTCAATGCTTCTCAGTTGCAGCCTACCAATGACAAAGAAAAGACCAACTTTATTTCTTGCAGCAAATTTCATTGTGAAGTCTCTTTCGTTATAATGGCCAGTACACGCCACATGAATGTTTTTATTGTTTGTTGCCAACCCATGAGTACTATATAATAAAATGTCTTTAACGTGCACGGAAAACAATATATAATTCAAGAAATGGGTTTGATAACCTGAAGCAAGATATATTATACAAATACATGCATATGATCATGAGATTATAGTTTTTAAAGAGCTAAAAGCTAGATAGTTTTTATCTCACAAAGTTGTACTTGTCGACGGTATCTCATGATAAAAGGTCATTTCTTTTCTTACGAACAGTTTTCGTGACATTAACTATTTATTTATCACGAGTGTATATCTTGGCCGAAAAATAAAATTCATAGCAAAATATCATATTTTTTGTAGTGCTAATGTGATCTTAAGTAAGATATTTGTCGGTTAATAACGTATTATTACCCTCTATATGGACTAGTGTAAATTGCAAATTATATTATATTTTTAGCTACAGTTTACTGAAATTAGACAATAAAAAATGATGATAAGAAGTAATTAATCAAGCCAATTTGATAATATCAATAAAATCAGTACCGATCGAATCATTGGTTATTATAGATGAATAGTTGAGGATCATAAGCCACAGTACTAGAGATCGATTCGCTGAAATTTCTAGATGCATGCATGCCAGTAGTACTGTTGAATCTGCGCGCAAGATAATAATTAACCCAGTATATATGATAAGTATGATCAACAGGATCAACAGCTTTATATATATTCATTTTAAAAATTCATAAAGAAAAGATTTTTTTTTGCTTAATGATTTTGAAAAACGAGATCAGAGCTGCCCAATTAGCTGGCTGTCACGTGTTTTACGTACGACAGTCGTTCATGTTACTTTCTAATTGCTAGCTAGCTAAGTTAATTTTAAAAATTAAGAGTTGTATTTTTTTTTATAGAGAAATTTTATTTACAATCCTGAGTGGGGATTATGTGTGCAGTCCCATTGATGAATGACGATAAAAGAGAAAAAAAACATCATTTTAAAAATGATATTATTCTAATTTTAAGTTTTTTTTAAATATAATTATATGAACTTACATGAATAGTCTCCATTTGAAAACTGAATATAGACGAAGTACTTTTTTTTTTTTTTTTTTGGGATCCCTCTAAATGGATCAGAACGTGAGAATTGCTGTGTGACATAAGATCCACGTATCAGTCAACTACAAGTTAACACGTGATATTTTATGTACAAAGGGATCAAGTTAGCTAGGGTTGGGATTTATTTATGATTTAATGTTCAAGGTCTTATACAAAAGCACAGTCTTTGTATACGCAATGACTAGTACAATTAAAAAGTGCACAAAGAAAGAACAAAGTCAAAGTCAAATATACATATACAAAGAAAATTCAATCATAAGAACAAGAGCCATTTTACAAAATTTACAATTTCCAACTATATAACGAAATTCAAGGATTTATGTAATTAACAATTGCATAAAATCCAAGCAAATGTAGAGATAACAAAAAGTATTTATGTTTATATATATATATATATATAACAAATTTTTGTTTCTGAAATGAAATTTTTTATGGATGAAATGAAAATCTTCCCAAAAAATCCTTTTTAGGGAAAAAATTCAATTTTCGTTCCAAAAAAGTGACGGATGTTGTTATTTGTTCAAATGTAACATTTTGTGTTCAAACGACATATATTTGGATGAAAAATTTTGTCCCTAATAGAAATTTCGTTCAAATGGTTACCTAATCATTCAATCTTAGATTTAATAAACCTTCGAATTGTTATTTGGAACCGTCGAACATTAATTGGCGTGTTAAGTTATTAAATTTAGCGGGAATTTGAGTATCCGTTTGAACATTGTATTTAAATGTTTGAACACGAAGGAGTTATCGTTCGAACATGGATAGTTAACGTTCGAACGCCAATCAAATTGTTCAAACGGAGATGAATAATAGAAATTTCACTCAAATGGTTACCTAATCATTTGATCTTAGATTTAATAAACCTTCGAATTGTTATTTGGAACCGTCGAACATTAATTGGCGGGTTAAGTTATTAAATTTAGCGAGAATTTGAAAATCCATTCGAACATTGTATTTAAATATTTGAAAACAAAGGAGTTATCGTTCGAACATGAATTGTTAACGTTCAAATGCCAATTGAATGGTTTAAACGGAAATTCTGGCAAGATAGATGAATAAATGTTTGGCGGTAGTAGAAAATACATTCAAAGGCTTCTAGAGTACCTTCAAATAGTGCCATAATTTTTACAAATTTTAATTGCAAAAAGATACCTTATTAATGAGTTATAGGTAAATATTTAATTTATATAAAAATAGCATTTAAAGAATATAGATACATAAAGGAACTCAATAACTAATTTAGAAAATGAAAAGATGATTGATTCATATTTCAATTAATTATACGAAACACAAATACCTACTGTCCATACAAAAAATAAAAAAAATGCAAATAAAAGATACACACTACTGACCCAAATCTCGTAGCACCGTCTCAACTCCACCTAGGCTTGTCTCCGTATCTGTCAATCGAGACATGATCTTCGACACAGCTTTGTTGTTATGCGTGAATCTCTGCACGCATGATATCTGTAATTTCCTCACGAATAACAGTGCATGATGCGCCCTGTGTAGATGATGCAGGGGAATTTGAGTTTGGTGAGGCTCAATTGACATATGCGATGTTAAAAGCACTGGACTGCTTTGAGAAGGTAGACCAGCGCAAAACCGGTGAGAAGAGATGATTATTCCTAGGGTTTGGTAGTGTCATCATATTTTCCCATAACTTGGGCTAAGAGTGTTAGAATCGCGCATATGACCCAATCCAGAAAGCTCTCTTCGGCGTGCACGTCATGGTCACCATATTTTGCCTAGTGGGGCCCCTTGTCAACCCAAAAATTAGCTTTTTTTCGTTCCAAATCATCACTTTTAGTTAATTCTTTCATCTTCTAGTTAGTTTTCTTTTATGGTAATGTTTATTTTTAGTAACGGTTTTATTACGAATTATTGTCAATTTTCATGGCTGGTGATAGAGGTCATGGTGAATGTGGACAAGTTTCGAATAAGGAAGTCCCTTCCCGCGATTGTAACATACAGGATGCGATGATTACAGATTTGCAGGGACAAATAGCAGAATTATCGATCCCAGCGTCTAGAGGCACAAAACCTGAATGGTTGGACTTATAATCAGTATTCTGACTCCAGTTTGAGAACCCATATTACAATTGTGCTCCATTTTGGGAGTATTATGTTAGGGAGGAGCGAGATGAAGACCTAGGCTTCGAGTGGATCTATCGAAATTTTTTGGTACTTTGCAGGCCGTGGGCTTCATCGATTGGTTGCACGAAGTGGAACGTATCTTTGAATACATGGATGTGCCATTTTGTATTAAGGTGAAACTAGTTGCCATAAATTTGAAGGGTAGAGCGTCTGCTGGTGGGAGTAGTTGAAGCGGTCTCAGGAGCGACAGGGTAAAGCCAAGATTGTCAACTTGGAGAAGAAGAAGAAAACGATGAAGGGTCACTTTTTGCCCTTCAGATATACTGAGACCTTATTTCAGTGACTTCACATGTTGAGGCAGAGAATGAAATCTGTTGAAGAGTACACTGAGGAGTTCTATCAGTTGGTGGCCGAGAATGATCTTTTCAAAACTGGACAGAAATTGGTAGCATGTTATTTGGGTGGCTTCCGGCAGCCTTTACAGGACGTCCTTAGCTTCCAACTCTCTGTGGACTATTTCTGAAGCCTATCAACGTGCTCTAATTGTGGAGAAACAGAAAACCAGGCCACCTACGCCAAGGGGCGATTATAACAAACTGGGGGGGGGGGGGGTTCGTCCGTAGGAGCCTCAGCTTACTCAACAGCCCACTCAAGGTTAGTGTTTGAACACCAATATTTGGTGTTTCAGATGAGGGGAGCCCGACCATAGGCAACAGAATGCAGAAAATCTACCAACATGTGGCGCCCTCGACCCCCACGTGTGATTTGGTGGAAGTCATGACACCGGGATCATACACCCCATCGCAATGTGCAAGTGTGTGCAAACATGCAAAATGTGTACAACATAAATATCGCAGCGAAAGAAAATAAGCCAATAAAAAACTAAGTATCAGAAAGTTTAAAAACGATACAACCTGAAAATAGTCCTCCAAGAGGTTGTACAGTCATTCAGCTGAAAACAATAAAGCACTAACAGGTCCCGCGACAAATACGGATAAGAAATAGAAATCAACAAGCCAATCACTCCTCCGGCGTAGTCGGTCCCGCCGGCTCTAATTCATCCTCTGCATCAAAGTCTACAGTCTCATAAAAAGGAACCGTAGGTAGGATTACCACAGTGAGATTTCACAATCTAAGTAAGTAATCAACATGCAACAACCAAGAGTTTAAAACATGCATTTATACAAGCAACAAAGTAAGATAGCCATAGAAACAAAATACCACAATATCATTTTTTCCACCCTTTCCCAAAATAACACATTTAAACATAACACTGCCAAAAATCCTTTTGGCCCAAAACACAACCATTTATTACGCATGCACCATGGTCTCTCCCTATGGACCATGCGCACACCCTGACTCCCTTCATCACAATACGGGTAACGATCGTGCATGTGACTTCGTAATGAGCAATGCCCAACTCCACACCCGGCGTGTACTTGACCAGGTATCCTCTAGCTCCCACTTGCAGAGAGGCCACGGAGTCAACACGAGAGCTTTACCATTTCGTCTAAGCCTGTTGTTGCCCGACGACAACCTAGGAGACGTCACTCAATTTATTACGCTCTCGAGTAACCAGAGGAGCTCCACCTTGATAATGCCCCATCTCAGCTTGTGGTCATGATACGCACCCACCCACATGATATGACCAGTACACGAAAATCCAATTTTCAATTCACACAACATGGCATAACACAACATAGTTAAATAATAAGAACAAATAGTAATTGCCATAAAAAAATGCAGATGCATAACAGACAGTATATTGGATGACATGACATAACACACATTAGATAATATACAACATCACAACAATCACAATATTCACAGTTTCATAAACCCAACTACATGCGTAATCCCATCTTCCATCTGGCCCATGGCCCAATTTCCAACAACAACTACAATGATCAACCCAACGCTTTGCCAGGCCCAAGGCCCAAGGCCCTTCTTAACACAACTAGACTGCAAACAGAGTTAGTGATAAATTCACATCTTAAACTTAAGGATCGCGCTGGAGAGTTACTTACAACGTGAATGGGCAAATTTAGAAGATCGAGTGTGCGTCAGTCTACTGAGTCTTGCGATTGGACAAGTGCGTGAGTCGCTACGTGGATGGACAAGGGCAGTTAGTTTAAATCTTAAAGCAGTCTGAAAATTAAAACACAAAACAAGTGGTAGAAGGCTTACTGAGGTGGTGCAAAGAGTGGCAGAGCGGCGGCAGGGCAACGATGGAGTAAGGTGGCAAAGCAGATCTGGTGGGACAGAGGGCTAGCGTTGGGATTTCTCTCAAAGGGGATGTCAGATCTAGGGTGCTAGTGGGTGGATGAAGAAATTCTCGCGGTGGAGGGTGGCAGAGCACAGCGAGGCAATGGCCAAACATGTGCCTTAGCTCATGGGTTGGGCTATTTCGAGGGAAAACGATGACAGGAGTGGGAAGGGGAGTCGAGGGAGAGGAAGATGGTGGTGATGTGTTTGAGAGAAGGAGAGAAAGCTTTGAGATGATTTCAAAGGGGAGAGAGCTTTGAGATGATTTCGAAGGGGAAAGGCTCGGCCTATTTATAGGCTGAGTGGGGGTTCTCGGCAATAGCAGTTGTTGCTGCGATTGGGGGTGGAGGACAACGCGGGGTCTGCAAGAGACCCACGTGTGGCACGCGCCTAGTGGCCTCCAGCAGCAGTGAGCCATTTCCATGGTTGAAACCATCACGGGTTGTAGAGAGGAGGGGGAGAAGAATAGGTTGCAGGGCTCACGGGTTGGGAATGTTGGGCAGTGGTGGAAGGGCTCGTAGTGGTGGACGCAGGGGCTCGGGCATGGAGGAGGAAGAAGGTAGAGGAAAAGAGAAAAAGAAAGAAGGAAGAAAAGGGAGGGTGAGGTGCCAAGCAAACACGATGTGGTCCCTAGGGTTTTCAACCCTTCAGTGATGAAACGACGCCGTTTTAGGGGTGGGGGAAAAATTTATCCTTACCCAAAATGGTGTCGTTTAAGATGGGAAGGCTAGGCTTCCCTCATGCATATGGGCTGGGCCCGATTTCCACACCCCTACTCGGCTCACAACACAAAACACAAACCCTCTTTCCTAACCCACTACATAAAAAGGGCCAAACTAAAAAAAAGAATAATTGAAATAAAATACAAAGAAATAAAATAAAATAGAATGACCAATAATACACTATAAATAAATAAAAACACACAAATTTTGGGATCTCACATCCTCCCCCCTTAAAACAAATTTCGTCCTCGAAATTGGCAAGCTCAATCCATTAATTCCAAGACAAGTTACAAGATAAGCTCAAAACATGCTTGAGAAAGGCATACAATCAATAATATCCAAATAGATATGGGTAATGCTCTCTCATGTCTGCCTCTCTCTCCCAAGAGAAATCTTGAGCCAACGGAACTCCCCAGACACCTTCACCAAAGGTATCAAATTGGATCTTAACCTTTGCTCTTTCCAATCCACAATCTACGTTGGTGCAACTTCATAGGTAAGGTCAGGCTGCAGTTAGATGCTATTCGAGTCGATAAATCATGGCTCCTGCTGTCGAAAACTCTTATTCAGCGATGATACATGAAATACATCGTGTACCTCCCCAAAATATTCCAGCAAAGCAACCCTATAAGCAATAGGCCCAACCTTCTCCATTATCTGAAAAGGGTCAACATACCTTGGACTAAGATTCCCTTTTTACGCAAAATGTTTGATGCCCTTCATGTGTGAGACTTTGAGGTACACCCAATCACCTTCTTCAAATGAGAGGTCTCTTCTTCTTGTATTTGCACAACTCTTCTGATGACTCTTTTCTGCTGCCATCCTGTCCCTTATGACTTGGACCTGATCCTTCATCTCTTGAACTATTTCTGGCCCAAGAAGTTTGCTTCACCAACCTCATCCCAAAATAATGGTGATTTACATTCCTCCCATATAGGGCCTCATAAGGTGCCATCTAAATGGATGCTTGGAAGCTGTTATTGTACGCAAACTCTATGACCAGCAGGTGATTCTCCCAACTACCCTTGAATTCCAAGGCACAGGCCTACAACGTATCTTCAAGAGTATGAATGGTGTGTTCTGATTGGCCGTCTGTCTGGGGGTGATAAGCATTGCTAAACTTCAACTTAGTGCCCATGGCATCCTGCAAGCTCTTCCAAAAATGGGATGTGAACCGCGGGTCTTGATCTGAGACAATGCTCTTAGGTATCCCATGCATACATACTATCTCCCTTACATACAACTGCGTCAACCTTCCCAAAGTGTCGGTATTAGTGACAGGTAGGAAATGAGTACTCTTGGTCAACCGATCGATAATCACCCAAATTGAATTATTGCCGCTAGGAGTTCTCGGCAAGCCCACTACAAAATCCATCGCAATGTCATCCCACTTCCACTTTGGAAATGATAGGGATTGGAGATTACCAGTAGGTCTCTGGTGTTCAGTTTGACTTGTCAGCAAGTGGCACATCTCTCGACGAACATAGCAACGTCCTTCTTCATCCCTTCCCACTAAAAATTTCTCTTTAAGTCCAGTTACATCTTCGTGCTTCTGGGGTAAACTGAATAAGGGGCCACATGCACCTCAACTAAAATCTTCTCCTTAAACTCTGAAGTAGTGGGAATCACCCTACGATTTCTGAACAACAGAATACGCTCCTTACCCAAACTGAAGTGTGTAGGTCCCCTTGACTTTTGGAGATATCCAGTAGCTTCGGGTCCCTCCTTTGAAGAGTCTTCAATTCTTCAAAATCAGCAATTCAAACTTCATGCATAGAGGCTAACACTTCCTTTTGCTGTGAACTCTCTACAAGAAGCCTTCTCATCCCACAAATGAGAGAGTCTAACCCCGAAGACTCAGCCTCATCTACCAAATGTGACTTCTAACTTAGCACATCAACAACTTGGTTCGCCTTCTCTAGATGGTACTTAATCTCACACTGGAAGTCACTGACCAACTCTAACCACCTTCTTTGCCTCATGTTGAGATTTTTTTGCATGAAGAGATGCTTTAAGCTCTTATGGTTAGTATAGACCTCACAAGCCTCTCCATAAAGATAGTGCCGCCAAATCTTAAGAGCAAACGCCACTACTGCCAGCTCCAGGTCATAAGTGGGATAGTTCCTCTCATGATCCTTCAGTTGGTGGAACGCATAAGCTACTACTCGCCCCTCCTGTGTGAGAACACATCCCAACCCAAACTTGGAAGCGTCACTGAAAACTGCAAATGGCTTGCACAGCTCAGGAAGTGCCAAAACAGGTGCCGAACTCAATCTCTTCTCCAAGTCCTGGAAGCTTCTCTCGCACTTTTCGGTCCAAGCAAACTCAGCATTCTTCTTGGTTAGGGCAGTGAGGGGTCAGGACAACCAAGAAGACCCTTCCACGAATCTTCGATAATACCCTACGAGTCCCAAGAAGCTTCGAATTTCAGGCACTGAAATGGGACGCGGCCAAGCCAAAACATCTTCAACCTTATGAGGATCTACAACCACACCTTCCTGAGAGATGACATGCCCAAGGAACCTGACTTCATCCAGCCATAACTCACATTTGTTGAGCCTTGCATACAACTAATGTTCTCTCAGCTTACCCAAAGCCAACCGTAGGTGACTAGCATGCTCCTTGAAATCCTGAGAATAGACCAGAATGTCATCAATAAAAACCACCACAAAACAATCCAGATAGGGTTGAAACACACGGTTCATCCTGTCCCTAAAAGTTGCAAGGGCATTAGCTAGTCCAAAAGACATTACTTTGAACTCATAATGCCCATACCTTGATCTGAAAGCAGTCTTTGGTACATCCTTGTCTCTTATTCTTAACTGGTAATAACCCGACCTCAAGTTAATCATCGAAAAAGTAGTTGCGCCTTGGAGTTAATCAAACAAATCATCGATCCGAGGCAATGGATATTTATTCTTTATGGTCACCTTGTTAAGCTCCCTATAATCAATGCACAGCCTAAGGGTGCCATCTTTTTTCTTAACAAACAACACGGGCGCTCCCCAAGGTGAAGAACTGGGCTAGTAAACCCCTTATCCACCAATTCTTGCAACTAGTTTTTCAACTTTTTCAACTTAGCTGGTGCCATTTTGTAAGGAGCATTGTGCACTGGAGTCGCTTCAGGTTCCAAGTCAATAGTATACTTGACATCGCGAACAGGAGGCAATTCGGGGAGTTCATCCGCAAAGACATCAGAAAACTGTTCAACGACTGAGATTCCTACTACAAACTTCTTCTCTGATGGTTTAGACACCACTAGAACAAACTAGGCATCTGCCCCACTCGCCAGGTACTTCTTCGCTTGGACTGCAGATATGACCGTGGGTTTTGACTTCAGCTTGCTTCCCACAAATTCCATATAGTCCCCTATAGAGAGATTAAAAATGACCATACGACTCCGACAGTTGACACTTGCAAATTGCCGAACTAGCCAATCCATACCCAGAATAATGTTGAACCCAACAACTTGAACACTATCAGGTCGGCATCAAGTGTCCTTTCTCCAAAATCCAAAGGATAGCCTAAGGCAACTTTTGAACACCAAACTGTTTCTCCATTGGCTAATGCCACTACCACAGACCATGGTAAGGGCTTTGTAACCAAGTTGCACATTCGTGCAAAAGTGGCAGACACAAACGATTGGGACGCTTCCGAATCAAATAAAGTGCATGCATAAAACTCATACAACTGAACTCTACCTGATGAGATCAAATAATTCCAATGAAACTCAAAAACATTAAACCACACAATGCATCAACTCAAAAGATTGGATTAGATCCATACCTGTGATGACTCCCGCGTCATGAGTTTCCGGGGGCTCATCATCGACCTCACTAGGAGTCAGTGCGTACACCCTTGCCTGCTCGATTTTCTTGGGCAGCATTAGGGCACTCACGAGCAAAATGCCTCACCTGACCACACTTGAAGCATTGGATCCCACCCTAACTACAATCACCTTCATGGGATCTATTGCACCTCCCACAAACTAGAGCTCAGCCTCCCATGCGCACACCGGAGGCTGCCTAATGTCAGGCCCCAATCCTCGATACAAACTTCGGAGGCAACTCGGAGCTGCTCCCTTCTCTGAAGCTCCTCCTCCTTTGGCCCGTCGGAGAGCCTACAGGACTAGAAAATTCTTGCTCAGCAATCGAGACCACCTCAAGCAACCTCTGGAAAGCCAGAACCTGAAGGCAAGCAACTTGCTTACTGATCTCCGGTTGCAGACCCTTCTCAAAATGCTCGGTCCGCATCTCTTCAGTAGCAATGAGATGTTGCGAACCTTCCGAGCTCCATGAACATCTGGGCATATCATGCCTTCTGTCCCCTTACTGTCATGTCCCCTTGCACCAGATTGTTGAATTATCATGCCTTCTGTCGCCTTATTGTGTTTGGGAAGAAGCGATCGGCAAACTCTTGCTTGAAATGTTTCCAAGTCACTGTTGCAAATGATCCCAACTCCATTTCTAGGATCTCCCGCTTAGTCTCCCACCAAGCGGCAGCTTTGCCTTGTAACATATAGCTCGCATACAACACTTTCTAAGACTCGATGCATCCACAAATATCGAATGTCCACTCGAGATCCTTAATCCACCTCCAAGCACGCAGCGGGTCCTTCTCACCGTGAATGTGAGAGTCCTATGCACCAGGAAGCGCTCATAGGAGCACCCACTCAACTACTCCCGTTGATGTGGCTTGAAGTTTTGCTAAGGAACTCCGTCTTTCGGTTCAGCGCCTTGGCCATAGTGTAGTTCCCAACGCCCCATGATAGCTCATCCTCGGGAGCTTGGCCAAAATACTCGTCGTGCAGCATCCTTTGTCTCACCATCTTCCTGTCAAAATGCAACCCCGAACCTTGAACATAAACTCAACAAAAGAAAACCCCACGATTAAAGCCTACACTTCTAGGACTGCACTTAGGTGTCGTGTGGTTTTACCCAGAGCTGAACCGCTCTAATACAACCTCTGGGGCCCTTGAACCCCACTTATGATTTAGTGGAAGTCGTGACACCGGGATGATGACTACATGGATCATACACCCCATCGCAATGTGCAAGTGTGTGTAAACATGCAAAATGTGTACAACATAAATATCACAATGGAAAAAAATAAGGCAATCAAAAACTAAGTACCAAAAAGTTTAAAAACGATATAGCCCAAAAAATAGTCCTCCAAGAGATTATACAGTCATCCGGTTGAAAAAACTAAAGCGGTAACATGTCCCACGACAAATATGGATAAGATATAGAAATCAACAAGCCAATCACTTTCTAGTGGAACTGGTCTCTCCGGCCCTAATTTCTTCTCTGCATTAAAGTCTACGGTTCCATAATACGAAACCGTAGGAAGGAATACCACAGTGAGATTTCATAATATATGTAAGTAATCAACATGCAACAATCAAGAGTTTTAAACATGCATTTATACAACCAACAAAGTAAGACAACCATTCAAACAAAAGACTACAATATCATTTCTTCCACCCTTTCCCAAAATAACACATTTAAACAGAACACTCATGCCAAAAATCCCTTTGGCCCAAAACACAACCATTTATTACGCATGCATCACGGTTTCCCCTACGGACCATGTGCACACCCTCGCTCCCTTCGTCACACCACGTGTGTGACGTCCCCAAATTTCGCTTGGGATCAGACGGACATTTGAAGCGTCGAGACATGTAACACAAGGTTACCTGCCCCCGTTTATGACATATAAGATGCAATGTTCCTATCATGCATCTAGCATTATGCAATATTCGCAGCGGATAATTTTTTTCTTTAGCAATACTATGCACCAAACTAAAATATCTCAAATACTTAAAACATATTTTATATATAATGACAGACTAAACAACTGAGATCACAACAATAGTCCATATGGTTGTGATCAAAAGAGTGCTGGAGATTGAACTCCACAAATACAAGTAGTAACCTGAGGTAACTACTGTACTACCATCTACGTCGCACCATCGCTTAGTCGATCGTTTCCGGTTGGTCGATTCCCGTTTCTCCTTCAGATCCTGTAACAAGATCTACCATTCGGGGAGAATGGTAGTTGGGACTACCACAGTGAGATTTGATTACAAATATCAGCAAGTTAACAGGAAACTTCCACACAAGTTAATGATGCATGTATGGCAGTAAAAGCATGAATGCATAATCAAATCAATAGAAAACATAACATATCCTGGCATAACATGGCATGAAATAATAAGCATAACGTAACTTGACATAACATGGCATGAACTGACATAACTTGAACTAGAACTTAAACTTAACTTGTCGTGACATGACATGTACGTGAACTTAAAACATAACATGGACTTGAAACATAGCATGAGCGTGACCTTGAAACATAACTTGGACTTGAAACATAACATGAACCTGAGCATGACATAACATCAATGTGAACTTGGAACATAACTTGAACGTGAACATAACATAACATGAACATGAAACATATTCTTGTCTCATGGGATTACCATGATTGCGTGAACGTAAACTTGAACATAACATAATGTGAAACATGACTTAAATGTGAAATGCATGAACTTGGAATCTTATTCAACAGACTTAATCATTAAAGTGACCATATGGGTGCTACACATGTCTCTTTGAGCCGTGTGTCCCTACCGATTACCGCATCACATCACAGGTTTCTATACGAGCTGTGAGTGCGATAATACGTACTCCACAGTTGTTGTGGTCTCACGTATTCTACGTGTCACAATTGCTGTGTCTCACGTAATGTATGCTCCACAGTTGTTGTGGCCCCATACTTCATGCTCCATAGTTGTTGTGGCCCCATGACTTATTTGTTTGTGCCACACTTGTTGTGGACACACGTAACATAATGTGTGGCACCATCGGCGTTAGTGCCTGGCGCGCTCCGGTGACCAGCTAATTAGGCCCCATTCGCAACCTGTTGACTGTACTTCGTCAACCCAGGGAATTTCACACCTATTTAGACACTCCAGTGTGAACAAAGGAGTTCCACTAGGATATTACCCTATCCTAGCGCTTAGGGTCGTGATTGACATGAATAACTTAACTGGCATACATGACATTTCGTAACGTGAGATGATATGAACGTGACATAAAAGACAGAAGTCCTGACGTAGCGTAACTTGACATGACCGTAAGAAGATAGACATGACATACTTTGAAACATAAATGTAACAGACTACATTTCAGAGCATGGCATACAAGTAACCGGCAACATTTCGTAACATAGCATACCATGTAACAGACAACACTTCTTTACGTGGCATAACATGTGACAATGAATATTGCGTGACATGAAATACATGTAACAGATAACATACTTAACTTAACATGATATACTTGTATATCAATGTATAGCAATATGTGACAGAATATCTTGTGTAACATATGAATAATTCGCGATAGAATAAATTCTATGTACAGATAAATATGTAATGACTTGACATGGCACATATGATAACATGTATACATACACTTCAGTTCCCCTACTTATCACGCATACACATTAAACTGATAGTAAGTTAAAAGCTAACTTACCTCGGTCTTCGCGCTTCGAGACAAAACTCAAGTGCGATGACGAGAAACTGAAAGTAGTGATTTCTAAAAATTAGAACTTAATCACCAACAATTAGGAATATGAAAAAAAAATAAACTTAGAGTAAAATTACCATTTTACTCTCTACATGTGGGAAAATGACAATTTTACCCCTAATTTAAGGATTTTACATCCTAACTCCAAAAAACACCAAAATTGACGTACCTTATGTAAATTTTGTCCTAAACTCAAATATTAATTAAGAAAGATTTTGAACTAAACACAACCATCAACACTCTATAGAGCCGAAACTTACAAAAACTATTTCCTTTGATTTTTGTTGTAATTCTTTCAAATCTCAAAACTCATGATTAAACCAAAATGTTTCTTCTACAATACTCATAACATATTCCTAAGAATAATAATGTTTTGAATCATGAACAAAATTCATCAAAATCACTAAAACCATATTTGAACTTTTTGGTTTCTCTTCTAAGTTCAAAACAGATTTTTGTTTCTAACTTGTTTTGATCAACCTCTTGATCCATGACTTATAAAGATGTGATATTCAAACCAAAACATCACACGGTTTAGAAAGGTGTCCTAAAATAGATCCAAGTATCAAACTCAAGATCACATGGTTAAACATCAACCAAAACATAAATTTAGCTAAGAACATCATCACTTTGGCCTAATAGAATATCTCCTTGCATAAAATTTCCTATCTTCGAAACTAACATCAAATATCTTCAAAATAACATTTTAACATGTATATAAGAGGCTTAGGATCTTCAAATAAAAATATCAAAGCCATTGGAATAAGATTAAATCATAAAAGATTTAAACTTTCTCAAAACAGAAACTGTTTTTCCTCTTCCAGTTTCTAAGTTTCTACACCTAAGAAAATATTTCACCAAAACTTTTAATCATGCAACAAATCCTCAACCAATAATCATATACACATGTTAACAGTACTCCATAAAAATTTCGGACCAAGATCTAATCATTAGCTTGGTCAAAAACTCAAAAAGAACACACTCTCCAGTTTATCACCCAGAATGAAATTTCTGGGTTATAAACAACTTTTTACCAATCATGAAGAAACAACTTTCATGAAGGAACTTGGTGAGAAAACACTTACAAAAGCTTCGAAACAGGCGTTCAAAAGATGTAAGAAAAACTGCCCGAGAGTGTCTTTTGTGTTCTACGAAGGTAAAGTGTAAAGGAGAGTTGCTTTTCGTGCGAAGTGGATTGAGAGCCTCTTACACAAGTTATGGAAAGTGATAGCACAGAAGGAAAGCTTGAGTGTTGGCCTTTTCTTCTCATAAAAATCAGTCCGAGATCTTTTCTCAAGGTGGAGTGTAAGAGTGAAAGAGTGAGGTGGCCCTTTAGCTTTGTTCTTCAAGAACTTTCTAGGCCCTTCTTGTAAAGATCTGGCCAGCTAAGTGGGGGGTACAAAACTTAGCCATGAAGCAATCCTATAGTGACCAAATTCGTGGGCCTTAATGGGCCAAAACTGAATGGGCCAAAATTTTGGGGTTTAAAGAGGGTTTGGGTTGCTATCAAGCCCAAATCCAATATCACTTGGCCCAATCAATTTTTTAAGGTTAACAAGGTTGGATAATGATATTCTAACACAAATTTGAAGGATTAATAGCATGTGAAAGTGATTTAATCAAGTGATTAAACACAACGCTAGAAATCGGATTAGAAAGGGTTTAAAGGCCAACTTTAGGGCTTTGGGGAAACCGTTTAGGGTTCCGATTTCAACCATGCTTTTGGGCTTTCAATTGGATTCCCACCATTTAGGGTTTCACTAGGATTGAGACCCTTTTTGGACTGGCACAATTTGGTTGAGCAGATGAAACAAAGTTTTGCTTAAGTAGCATGATCTCACACTTTAATTCCTTCAAATCAATCAAACGTTCCTCATGGTGCCAAGTGTCTAATATTATTCACTAAGTGTGGCTAAGATCTTGCCAAGTGTCCAAATAAAACTTCTTTAATCTAATTTGGACAGTCCACACTGTGATTTTGAAACACTGCAATTGATGCGCTTACCGAGGTTACTATTCACTTCGATCATAAACTTAGCACTAATAATTCCTAAATATTTATATTAACCTACAGTGAAAATAGTTTATCGAAATTCAACCTCGAATTGTCCCTAAAAATAATTTCATAGTTTCAAACAGGCATTTCGTCCGAAAATATGAAAATAAACTTTTTGCTCCATAAAATCCTAAATAATCAACTGAGTCTAATGGCGTAGACCATAACGCATTCTGACACTTCTAACTATCTCAAATAAATAAAACTCATGTTTCTAGCACCATAGTGAGTGATAACACTGACTATGTTGACAAACTACAACCTGAGCGATTGGTCGATTCGTAAAAACTTATGGAGTTTTCACGATATTCCTAAAGTTAATAGAAATTCCAGTAATGAATTTCTAGCGGGTTGTTACATCCTCCCCTCCTAAAAAAAAGATTTTGTCCTTGAAATCGACGTAAGTACAAACATAAAATACGCTCAAAAGAGGAAGTTGCTTACCAACCTACGCCCATCACTGGATGCCTCATCACGCCCAAGGGCAGGTATCGTTCTTCCTGAGGTAACGGCTTCCTCTTGTATTCAACACTATTCTTATCTATAACCATCACATGGTTATACAAAATAACTACCACTATAACATAAGGGTATAACAATCCCAAAGGTTACTGCCTGAACTTAATGACTTCTAGGCTGACCTTCTAGGATACTGAATCCTTGCTTAAAAGAAATCACTATTCTCTTCACTATTCAAAGAATTATCCACAACGTGTATATATATCTTCCATTCTTAACTCTCTTTCTCTCAAATCATATCAATTTGTGCTGGAGTTCTTCCATAAGGTAGGTCAAGTCGTACCAGCATACTCTCTAAATCTAAAACTTCAAGTATTTTTGCAGTTCATTTTGGAAGAATTTAATCCATACACAACTGAATTCACATTCTCTATTTCCTCCAGGAATTCCATCTGTCTTGGACTAGCTTACTTCTTCATAATCAAAATGAAATATTCCTCCTCCTAGATGGTATATCGATAATTGTTCAGGTATTGATCTAGTCTCAAGACTTTCTCTCTTATGATTGACATAGCTCTTCTATCCATCATGAGCTGCCTCTTATTCTGACTCAAAGAATTTGTTCCTACTATTCACATAAATCCTCAAGACCAAGATTTCACTCTCCATATAATTGTCTCCAATATAAGGGCAATCTAGGTTTCCACAAACATGGTGCTTTGCCAGAAACCATTTATTCGCGATTGGATAAAACTATTATCATAAGTGAATCTTACTAAGACCAAAGTTTCTCCCACACACTATACTCTTCCGAACACAAATTTCATTGTAACCTCAGAATCAAAACAACTCCAAATACGTGGGATACTAATTCATCAACCTTGAATATCCTTCCTTGTACTACTAAAAGGTATTCCATATCTACACTGGTATGAATAGAAATACTCCTAATGAGAAATGTTACTCTTACCACCTGGTAACAATTCAAAGTACGAACTGAACTCTCGTGCAATACCACAATCGCTAAAAATAGGGTCTCGCTTGAATCAAACTGCGTACAAGTTAATAGTACCATCAATTGCAATCTAATCAACCTTAAATAAGCTTAACAATATAAAGGTTTTAGAAAAATACCAGTGACGGCACCAACTCCTTCAATTCCTGGGGTGTCAGCAACTGCGTCTCTAGAAGTGATTGCATACACTTGAGCTAGTATTGGAGGTCGTGGCTTTGGTTTGGAATCTCCGTTGAGAACAGTTCCATTTCTCCGGCCTATTTTGGGACAAAGTTTTGATCAAGTGGTCAGGTTGGCCCCATCTGAAACAGAGTCCTAAGGTAAGTTTGCACTTGCCTCCATGGTTCTTTTCGCACATCCAACATATTGGGTATGTGGTCGGCATTAAGCCTTCAGTCTCGATGCCTTTTCCCTTATCTGGTCCAGTAGACATCTTCTTCCTTTTCTTATTTTTCTTCAGTAGCATACAATGAAGTTCTCTTTCGTTCGATATTGATTTGGATTGCTAGACCTCTCTGCTCAGCCTCTGCTATCGCGACCACATCTACCAACTCTTGGTAATTCTCTATTCTTAGGCAAGCTACTTGGATACGGATCCTTGCCTGAAGTTCAGCTTGAAACTTTCGTGCCTACATCCATTGAGTAGAAATCAAGTGTGGTGCAAACCTTCCTAACGCCATAAACTCAGTGGCGTACTACACTATGGTCAAACTGCCTTGAGTTAAAGTCATGAAGTCCTGCGCCATTAGCTGTTTGACAGAATCTAGGAAGAATATGTTGTCGAACTCTTCCTTAAATCTCTCCCAAGACAGTGCAGCCAAACTTCCTAGTTCCCTAACTAGAAGTTGCCTTTGCGTATCCCATCATATTCCAGCTTCTCCTTGGAATATGTATGCAACATATAGAACCTTCTGGTCCTCAGTACATCCACAGATCTCGTATGCCCTTCCGAGATCCATAATCCATTTCTTGGCTTTCAGTGGCTCTTCATTACCAGAAAAGTTTGGATAGCGATGGAGCAAGAACTTCTCACACAGACAACCCCTGACTTCGGGTCTGGGTACGTAAGCTTCCTGTTGTCTAAGCATTTCAACCAGCAAACGTATAGCTTCAGCTAATCCTCCATCCATCGGGGGATTCTGATTTTCTTGATTCGTGGCTCCCTCAAGGTTCTGAGGTATCCTACCATGAGTCATGTGTCACTTCCAAAAACACACGAGTACACGTGTTACAACCAGATACTATCTCTTCTACTTCAAGAAATTCAAGCCTAATGAAGACTAAAATTTCAAGACAAATATTTGGTGCATTTCCTAAGGACTTGTGAATTTAAACCAATAGACGTATTGCTCTGATACCACCCTGTGACGCCCCCAAATTCCGCTTGGGATCGGACGGACATTTGAAGCATCGAGACATGCAATATAAGGTTACTTGCCCCCGTTCATGACATATAAGATGCAATGTTCCTAACATGCATATAGCATTATGCAATATTCGCAGCGGATAATTTTTTTCTTTAGCAATACTATACACCAAACTAAAATATCCCAAATACTTAAAACATATTTTATACATAATGACAAACTAAACAACTGAGATCACAACAATAGTCCATATGGTTGTGATCAAAAGAGTGCTGGAGATTGAACTCCACAAAGACAAGTAGTAACCTGAGGTAACTACTGTACTGCCATCTACGTCGCACCATCGCCTAGTCGATCGTTTCCAGTTGGTCGATTCCCGTTTCTCCTTCAGATCCTGTAACAAGATCTACCTTTCGGGGGGAATGGTAGTTGAGACTACCACAGTGAGATTTGATTACAAATCTCCGCAAGTTAACAGGAAACTTCCACACAAGTTAATGATGCATGCATGGCAGTAAAAGCATGAATGCATAATCAAATCAATAGAAAACATAACATATCATGGCATAACATGGCATGAAATAATAAGCATAACGTAACTTGACATAACATGGCATAAACTGGCATAACTTGAACTGGAACTTAAACTCAACTTGACATGACATGACATGTACGTGAACTTAAAACATAACATGGACTTGAAACATAGCATGAGCGTGACCTTGAAACATAACATGGACTTGAAACATAACATGAACCTGAGCATGACATAACATAAATGTGAACTTGGAACATAACTTGAGCATGAACATAACATAACATGAACTTGAAACATATTCTTGTCTCATGGGATTACCATGATTGCGTGAACGTAAACTTGAACATAACATAACGTGAAACATGACTTGAATGTGAAATGCATGAACTTGGAATCTTATTCAATAGACTTAATCATTAAAGTGACTATATGGGTCCTACACAGGTCCCCTTGAGCCGTGTGTGCCTGCCGATTACCGCATCATATCACAGGTTCTATACCAGTTGTGAGTGCGTTAATACGTACTCCACAGTTGTTGTGGCCCCATTTATTCTACGTGTCACAATTACTGTGTCTCACGTAGTGTATGCTCCACAGTTGTTGTACTTCATGCTCCATAGTTGTTGTGGCCCCATGACTTATTTGTTTGTGCCACACTTGTTGTGGACATACGTAACATAATGTGTGGCACCATCGGCGATAGTGCCTGGTGTGCTCCGGTGACCAGCTAATTAGGCCCCATTTGCAACCAGTTGACTGTACTTCGTCAACCCAGGAAATTTCAGACCTATTTAGACACTCCAGCATGAACAAAGGAGTTCCTCTAGGATATTACCCTATCCTAGCGCTTAAGGTCGTGATTGACATGAATAACTTAACTAACATACATGACATTTTGTAACGTGACATGATATGAACGTGACATAAAAGACAGAAGTCCTGACGTAGCGTAACTTGATATGAACGTAAGAAGATAGACATGACATACTTTGAAACATAAATATAACAGACAACATTTCATAACATGGCATACAAGTAACAGGCAACATTTCGTAACATAGCATACCATGTAACAGACAACATTTCTTAACATGGCGTAACATGTGACAATGAATATTGCGTGGAATGAAATACATGTAAGAGATGACATACTTAACTTAACATGATATACTTGCAATGTATATCAATGTATAGCAATACGTGACAAAATATCTTGTGTAACATATGAATAATTCGTGATAGAATAAATTCTATGTAACATATAAATATGTAATGACTTGACATGGCACATATGATAACATGTATACATACACTTCAGTTCCCTTACTTATCACGCATACACATTAAACTGATAGTAAGTTAAAAGCTAACTTACCTCGGTCTTCGCGCTTCGAGACAAAACACAAGTGCGATCATGAGAAATTGAAAGTAGTGATTTCTAGAAATTAGAACTTAATCACCAACAATTAGGAATTTGGAAAAATATAAACTTAGAGTAAAAGTACCATTTTACCCTCCACATGTGAAAAAATGACCATTTTACCCCTAACTTAAGGATTTTGCATCCTAACTCCAAAAAATACTATGTAAATTTTGTCTTAAACTCAAATATTAATTTAGAAAGATTTAGAACTAAACACAACCATCAAAACTCTATAGAGCCTAAACTTACAAAGGCTATTTCCTTTGATTTTTGTTGTAATTCTTTCAAATTTCAAAACTAATAATTAAACCAAAATTTGTCTTCTTTTTCTAACTTGTTTTGATCAACCTCTTGATCCATGACTTATAAAGATGTGATCTTCAAACCCAAACATCAAATGGTTTAGAAAGGTGTCCTAAAATAGATCCAAGCATCAAACTCAAGATCACATGGTTAAACATCAACCAAAACATAAATTTAGCTAAGAACATCATCAACTTTGGCCTAATAGAATATCTCCTTGCATAAAATTTCCTATCTTCGAAACTAACATCAAATATCTTCAAAATAACATTTTAACATGTATATAAGAGGCTTAGGATTTTCAAATAAAAATATCAAAGCCATTAGAATAAGATTAAACCATAAAAGATTTAAACTTTCTCAAAACAGAAATAGTTTTTCCTCTTCCAGTTTCTAAGTTTCTAGCCCTAAGAAAATATTTCACCAAAACTTTTATTCATGCAACAAATCCTCAACCAATAATCATATACACATGTTAACAGTACTCCATAAAAATTTCGGACTAAGATCTAATCATTAGCTTGGTCACAAACGCAAAAAAAGAACACACTTTCCAGTTTATCGCCCAGAATGACCTTTCTGGGTTATAAACAACTTTTTACCAATCAAATGATCTCCAAATGGAACGAATAAGGTATCCACATAAACTAAACTCTAGAAGCAACAACTTTCATGAAGAAAACGTGGTGAGAAAACACCTACAAAAGCTTCGAAACATACATTCAAAAGAGGTAAGAAAAACTGCCCGAGAGTGTCTTTTGTGCTCTATGAAGGAAACGTGTAAAGGAGAGTTGCTTTTCGTGGGAAGTGGACTGGAGAGCCTCTTACACAAGTTATGGAAAGTGATAGGACAGAAGGAAAGCTTGAGTGTTGGCCTTTTCTTCTCATAAAAATCAGTCCAAGATCTTTTCTCAAGGTGGAGTGTAAGAGTGAAAGAGTGAGGTGGCCCTTTAGCTTTGTTCTTCAAGAACTTTCTAGGCCCTTCTTGTAAAGATCTGGCCAGCCAAGTGGGGGTACAAAACTTAGCCATCAAGCAATCCTATGGTGACCAAATTCGTGGGCCTTAATGGGCCTAAACCGAATGGGCCTAAATTTTGGGGTTTAATGTGGGTTTGGGTTGCTATCATGCCCAAATCCAATATCATTTGGCCCAATCAATTTTTCAAGGTTAATAAGGTTGGATAATGATATTCTAACACAAATTTGAAGGATTAATAGCATGTGGAAGTGATTTAATCAAGTGATTAAACACAATGCTAGAAATCGGATTAGAAAGGGTTTAGAGGCCAACTTTAGGGTTTTGGGGAAACCGTTTAGGGTTCCGATTTCAACCATGCTTTTGGGCTTTCAATTGGATTCTCACCATTTAGGGTTTCACTAAGATTGAGACCCTATTTGGACTAGCACAATTTGGTTGAGCAGATGAAACAAAGTGTTGCTTAAGTAGCATGATCTCACACCTTAATTCCTTCAATTCAATCAAATGTTTCTCATGGTGCCAAGTGTCTAATATTATTCACTAAGTGTGGCTAAGATCTTGCCAAGTGTCCAAATAAAACTTCTCTAATCTAATTTGGACATTCTACACTTTGATTTTGAAACACTGCAATTGGTGTGCTTACCGAGGTTACTATTCACTTCGATCATAAACTTAGCACTAATAATTCCTAAATATTCATATTAACCTAAAGTGAAAATCGTTTATCGAAATTCAACCTCTTAGCACCCCTAAAAATAATTTCATAGTTTCAAACAGGCTTTTCGTCCGAAAATATGAAAATAAACCTATTGCGCCATAAAATCCTAAATAATCAACTGAGTCTAATGGTGTAGACCATAACGCATTCTGACATTTCTAACTATTTCAAATAAATAAAACTCATGTTTCTAGCACCATAGTGAGTGATAATACTGACTATGTTGACAGAATACAACCTGAGCGATTGGTCGATTCGTAAAAACTTATGGGGTTTTCACGATATTCCTAAAGTTAATAGAAATTCCACTAATGAATTTTTAGCAGGCTATTACAACGGGTAACGACTGTGCATGTGACTTCATAATGAGTGATGCCCAGCTCCGCGCCTAGCGCGTACGTGACCAGGCATCCTCTAGCCCCCACCAATAGAGAGGCCACAAAGTTGGCATGAGAGCGTTACCATCTCAACCCAGGGAATGTTACTCAGCTTATTACACTCCTAAGTGACCAAAAGAACTCCACCGAGATAATGCCCCATCTCGGCTTGGGGTTGTGATATGCACGCACCCATATGATATCACCAGTACACGAAAATCTAGTTTTCAATTCACACAACATGACATAACACAACACAGTGAAATAATCAGAACAAATAATAATTACAGTAAAAAAATGTGGATGCATGACAGACAGTATATTGGATGACATGGCATAACTCACATCAGACAATATACAACATCACAATAGTCACAATATTCACAGTTTCACAAACTCAACTACACACGTAATTCCATCTTCCATCTGGCCCACAACGCAATTTCTGACAACAACTACGTTTATCAACCCAACACTTCGCTGGGCCCAAGGCCCTTCTTAACACAACTAGACTGTAAATAGAGTTAGTGTTAAATTCACATCTTAGACTCAAAGGTCATGCTGGAGAGTTAATTATGATGCAAACGGGCAAATCTGGAAGATCTGTGTGTCGGTCTACGGAGTCCCGTGATTGGATGAGTGCGTGCGTCCTTACACTGATGGACAATGATGGTTAGACTAAATCAGAAAGCAGTCTGAAAATTAAAACACAAAACATAGGAAAGAAGGCTTACTGAGGTGGCACAAAGAGTGGAGGAGCGGCAATGGGGTAGCGGCAGAGTAAGGTGGTAGAGGCGAATTTGGCGAGACAGAGGGCTACCGGTGGGATTTTTCTCAAAGGGGATGTCAGATATGGGGTGCTAGTGGGTGGAGAAAGAGATTCTCACGGTGGAGGGTGGCAGAGCACGGCAGGGCAGTGGCCAAACGTGGGCCTTAGCTCACTGGTTGGGTTGTTTCGATGGAAAAAGATGACGGGAGTGGAAAGGAGATTCGAGGGAGAGGAAGATGGTGGTGATGTGTTTGAGAGAAAGAGAGAAAGCTTTAAGATGATTTCAAAGGGGGTGGTGGACGATGTGGGGTTTGCGAGAGACCCACACTTGGCACGCGACCAGTGGCAGTGAGCCATTTCCATGGCTAAAACCGTCATGGGTTGTAGAGAGGAGGGGGGAGAAGAACAGGCCGCAAGGCTCACGGGTTGGGGATGTTGGGCGGTGGTGTAGGCTAGTGGTGGAAGGGCTCGCAGTGGTTGATGTGTGGGATGGTGCGGGTGGCTAAGAGGGGCAGTGACGCAGGGGCTAGAGCATGGAGGAGGAAGAAGGAGGAGGAAAAGAGAAAAGGAAAGGAGGAAGAAAAGGGAGGGTGCTGCACCAAGCAAACACGATGGGATCCCTAGGGTTAAAAACCCTTCAGTGATGAAATGGCTCCATTTCAGGAGTGAGGGAAAAAACTTCTCCTTATCCGAAACGGCATCGTTTAAGATGGGAAGGCTGGGCTTCCCTCATGCACACGGGTAGAGCTTGATTTCCACACCCCTACTCGGCGCAAAAGCCCACAACACAACACATAAATTCATTTTCCTAACCCATTACACAAAAATGCCCAAACCAAAAAAAAAAAGAATAATAGAAATAAAGTACAAAGAAATAAAATAAAATAGCCAATAATACTTATAAATAAATAAAAATACACAAATTTTGGGATCTCACACAACCAGAAGGTGAAAAACCTCCTGATCAATGACGATGACATAGAGGTTGTGGAAAGCATGGGAGAACCGATCTATGATGAAGATGGCGAGGAAGGGGATGTCTTGCACGAAAATGGTAACGAGATCCTTTCGCCAGAAATAGTTTACTAACTCCCAACGGTGAGTTAGGCGAAGATTGGTTGAGGACTAATATCTTTCACACTACTTGCACTTTTTCCAAGAAGGTGTGCAAACTAATCATAGATAATGGTAGCTGTGAGAACATGGTCTTCGAGGAAGCAGTTCAAAGCTACAACCTGAGACCGACCAGCACCCGAGGCCATAGAGATTGTCGTGGCTGAAGAAGGGCAGTGAGGTCACCATTTACCAACGGTGTTTGGTCTCCTTTTTTATTGGTCGGAAGTATTTTGACAATGTGTGGTGTGACGTGGTATCCATGGATGCTTGCCATCTATTGCTAGGCAGGCCGTGGTAGTATGATCGAAGCATGATTCACAATGGACGTAAAAACACCTATTCCCTTAGCATTAATGGGAAGAAGGTTACCTTAGCACCTCGTAGGGAGGGAGTTACTTCTACTCCTGAGGGTGAAAATGGACACATTCTTATGTTAATGTCTAGATTCTTGGAGGAGGCAAAGAAAGGGGGTGATTCTCTCCCACTTCTCCTTTCAAAGCTACTAGTGCAACAAAAATTGTTGGCATTTCTTAATTTTTATTTAAGTTGGTTCAGTGGGTTGGACTAATTTCCTTTTGACCCTTAGGAGACCCTAGCTTATTTAACTTGGATCTGATTGGATGATGTAACACCCCAATTAAAAGCACCTTAGGACTTGGCCATAGTAACCAAGACCCTTGCCAAGTAGAGGTTGTGATCCTTGAGAAAAAGGAAACTTTTTGAGTTGGCATAGACACTTACACTATTGGGTTAGTAGAATTATTAGAAATTTCTAGCGCTTTATTAATTTTGAAAAAAGATGCAAAGAGGGCAACGGTAGAATGACAAGTGGCATGTGGAAGACTTACCACCTTGGTGGGCTAATTGACTTGGTTAAAATACTGCATGGATTTGGAGAAGGCCTAAGAGTTGGTTTCATAAGGGCCCTAGCTTACTAAGATAAGAAGGCTAAGGATAGACACAAGACCTTAGGCCCAACTTAGTAGATATAAGATTACTGGGCCCAACTTACCAAGGCTATAGGCCCAACTTAGGAAAACCCAAGACCCAGATCCAACCCAATGAGCTATTGAGGCCAAGGAAGGGCCCAATAAAAGTCTGCATGGAGCCCATGGAAAGGTCCACTTCTAAGCCCACACAAAAGGATTTAATAGTTGGCTCAATGAGACTTCAACACTTGAAGCTCAAACTTAGTATTCATATTACTCTTCCCATTGGACCCCACATACACCATACCATTGATTTCCTTTCCAAAGCTCATCCTACACCCCCTTGGATTTTCTTTTCGACCATGGTAAGATCTCCAACTTGAGTTTAGGTTACTATTACCAAAACCATCATCATACCCTTGAATAGTAACCTGAACATAATGAATTGCATATTTTCTTCAAATTCTTTTCTTCACGATTTTTGAACTACAATCTTTGTATTTTCCACTTGTTTTGCATCTCTCTTTGGAAACCTTGTAATAGTAAAACAAACCCCACCCAGGTCACTTGCAAACAAGGCATAACAATGCCAAGTGAACTCACCAATCAACACATCTAGTGCAAATAGAGTAAACCTTAAACAAGCCACCAAAATCATGACCCTTAAACAAGCTTTCAAAGGGATTTTCTGCACCATTCAACCCCCATTATGTCACCTAAAATACAACCTAGGAGGAGGCCAAAAATAGTTCCAAGAGCCAAGCAAAAAACTCAACTATTCACCTAGGAATTGAAGAATTGACCAAACCGAATACCAAAGCTTCTTCAAAAAATTTTTGCACCAAAATTAGCCACCCTCACATGCCACCACCTTTGACATTTCACCATAAGAAAGTGCTTCAAATCACTCAATTACATGCTTGGCCAATCCTCTTCCATGAGCAACAAGCCTATGCACATTCAACCCTTTCATTTTCTGCTCAAACTAAACAAAAGAGCAATCATTCCTACCTTCACACACACATGTGGAAAAACTACCCAATGGTCTTCACTATTTAGCAAAACAAGCCTGAAGGATGGGACAAAGAAGGATAACAAATCTGGACTTCACCAAAACCATCGGCATCACCATGGTTTCTCATGTGAAAACCATTTTAATTTGGTCCTAGCTTCTGAAACCTTTCAAAACCTACAACTATAGCTATCACCTAGCTCTTATCCAAGGGGTAATCAAGTGTTTAGGCTACAATTCAACTGAACAAGACAATGGTACATCTGAAAATGCACTCCACCCTCCACTTTCACATCCACCACTCACATCCCTCACCCTTCAGCCAAATGGTGCACTCCCTCACCCTTCACCCCTCCATTGAGTCATATAAATACCCCCTTCACCTTTCACTTCCTCACACAACTTCCTCAAGCTTTCTCGTGGTGTTCTTGCAGAGAAGGGTGAAACCGAGTGGTGTGAGAATGCGTTATTTTTGAAGCATCAAAAGCCTCGATTTGGTGAGTAATCCTACCCTGTCTTTTGTTGGGTGACTTGTTTACATGTTAGGCTTTAAATTATGGCATGAAAAGGAATATTTGATTGAGTTATATAAGGTTGAACTTGGGAAAACACATATGGTTCATATTTGGAGTCTTGCATGTATGAATTATTTTGGTATGAAATTTTAGCCATGACATGTCTTAGTATGTTATACTAAGCTTAGCTAACATCTTGAAAAATTGATTAAAGGTTTAAACTTGAAGAAAACAACATGTCATGTTAGGTTTATAAGTCAATTATCTTGTGTTGATCATCTAAGCACATTCGGTTTCCACTTGCATGAAGATAATCTTGTGATATCATGAATTATTTTCCTAAAGTTTGTATTGTAAACCTTTAGACACTTATTATCATCATGTTAGGAGTTGAAATGCTTGATTTATTTAGGCCTTAGGGGTTTACATGATAAAAAGAAGCTAAAAGCATCATACGTATAACCAGGTTGAAGGTTTCATGACATTTAGGTGCAAATTGATGCATGAATGATAATAAGAACTCATGTAACCTGAATGAGCCTTGTTTGTTTTTAGAAAACTTCTCATCTCATCTCATCATTACAACTTTCTCAACTTCCAATACAAAATAAAATAAACAATTCAACTTTTTCAAATCCCAAAACAAAAATAATATTAAAAAATATATTTTAACAATACTTTATTCAACTTTTTAACTTTAATCTCATCTCATCTCATCTCATATCTGAAAACAAACGAGCCCTAAGTCGTTAGGATGTCCATTAAGAGCAGATTTATTGGTTATTACTTAATAAAATTTGGTCACACATGCATCCATAGAAGCTATAGGCTCGAAATCCCCAAATGGTCACAAAGCATGCCATGGGTTAGATGGATTTTGTATAGTACCTATTTGATTCTTGCAATTTTAAGGTCATATATGGATCTAGAACATGGAAAATATGAAGCTTGTAAACTTTGGCGAACTTTGGGGCCAAAATGCAAATAGTAAAAGTTTGGGGCCAAAATTTGAGTCATGCTTGCTTGATTGGGGCATTGATAGAATATTTACTGTGACTGTTGATAATGCAAGTTCAAATGATACTGCAATTTTTTATTTGAAACAGTTTTTGAGTGGGAAATTGTTGTAGGGTAAGTATATGCACATGAGATGTTGTGCTCATATATTGAATCTTATTGTGAATGAGGGTTTGAAGGAGTGCAATGACGCCATCACAATGGTTAGAAATGCAGTTAGATATGTGCGTTCATCCCCCACGTGATTAGACAAGTTTAAGATATGTGCATAAAAAGAAAAAATTGATTGTAAGAAAATGTTATATCTTGATGTATAGACACGATGGAACTCAACTTATATGATACTGGAGGCGACTGAGAAGTTAGAGAAGACTTTCAGGCAGATGGAGAGTGAGAATTATAATTACCTCTCTTACTTTAATGATGGCCCTGGGTCTAGGCATGTGGGGCCTCCTAAAGCTAGGGAGTGGGAGATAGTGCGGGTTTTTATTAAGTTTTTGGAAATTTTTTATGATGCCACTAATAGATTTTCTGGGTCTTTATATGTGACAGCCAACACCAATTTTCTAGAGATTTGTGATCTCCAAAATGAGTTGATGGAGTTGAGCGAGAGTCCTAATAGTTGCTTGAGGTGTATGGCCATAAATATGAGAACAAAATATGATAAGTATTGAGGGTCATTAGACAGACTGAACTTGTTCATGTTAATTGCAGTTGTGCTTGATCCACGAACCAAGTTAGGACTTCTTACTTTCCACTTGAGGAAAGTTCATGATGAGTTTCGTGCTGAAGAGTTGGTGTCGAGTGTGAAACAGGTATTGAAAGATTTGTATGCGGAATTCGGCTCCATCACGAGTACCCAAGAACATGTGTCCCCTCCAACATCTAGAACCATGAATGATGGTGATGGCAAGCATGAGACCAAATGGTTCTACGAGTGGTATAAAGCATCTTCTGCCATGGCATCTAATATTGCCAAAACAGAAGTGGATCGATATTTATTAGATGGTTGTGAGACACTCTCCGCATTGTTTGACTTGTTGACTTGGTAGAAAATTAATGAGGCTAACTATCCTATACTCGCGAGGATTGCACGAGACTTAATGGCCATGTCTGGTTCCACGGTTGCATCCGAGTCAGCATTTAGTACGGGAAGTCATGTGCTTGATCCTTTTAGGAGTTCATTGGCTTCGAGAACCATTGAGGCACTTATTTGTACTCAAAATTGGTTAAGGCATCTGGCAAGAACCATTGATATCCGGGAGGCTATGGATAATGTGGAGAGCTTCATAGTAGAATCAGGTAATATTTTCTTTTTTTTCATTGTAATTTAATTTTAGTATTTTTTATAATCCAAATTCACTAACATTTGATGTTTTATTATTATTATTAATATTTATTAATGTTTGTATATAGAGTTGGGCACACAATCAAACGTGACAACTATTGAAGATTAAAGGTTGAAGGCTTGAAGTTGAAGTAGGAACTATTGAAGATTGAAGGTTGAAGGCTTGAAGTTGAAGTAGCAACTATTGAAGATTGAAGGTTGAAGTTGAAGTTGAAGTTGGGCACCCAATTTGTTGTCATTTAATTATATTATATCTTTTAGTTGCATTTTGCTATGCTTAAGACAATTTGTTTTTGTTTTTTGTTTTAATATTAAGTAATACTAAACATCTAATGAAGTTATTTTTATTTTTTTTAATTATGTAATAAGTAGTAAGTAATAATTAATATAGTTAGTTACTTAGTAATAGTAGAAAATAAAAAATGACATTACTATTAAAATTTAAAATGAAATCAACAGAAAAAAAAAGCTCAAAAAGAACTTGTATAATTAATTGAGAAAAAAAAAGCCCAAAACATTTGTTGAATTGGCCCAATGGGCAAGAACAAAGGCCCAAGAAAAAATCCGAACCGATCAAACCGATCGGAAACCGGCTGGACCGAAGCTGGTCGGTTTCAGCCCTTAACACCGGTCGGTTTCGATAGGTTTTTAGCATAAAAAAACCTTGGTCGGTCGGTGTCGATTTTCTCACAAAAGCGAACCGACATAGTTGGTTTTCAGGCCTAAACACCACATTCATATTAAGTGTCATTTTGACCATGAAACATCATATGATACATCATTAAGGTTTTTATTACTTGCTTACATGAAATGTGAAGTTCTCACCCATTTAGCATATCACATGTAGATGTCATTTTCACATGAAACTTACTACATATGCATATGTTATGAAATACCTTTTGAGCATAGCATGAAAAAAAAAAAATTTCATGACCCTAAATGCTAGGATAGGGAATTATCCTAGTGAAACTCATTTGTCCACTCTGGATTAAGTAAAAATGGAGAAACCCCTGGGTTGACAAAAGACCATCAACAAGCTTCAGATGAATTCTTTTTAAAGAATACGGAGCGAAGTCGTAGATGACGCTTAATACTAGTGGGTGCATATGTTATGATGATGAAATGTTATGATTTGTTATAATGATATGCTATAATGATATGTTATGATGATATGTTATGATGATGAAATATTATGAGTCTGCAGATAACATAGTTTTAATATGAGTTGTATTACGGTCACCAGTAGGTACTCACAGTACAAAATGGGGAGCTGTGATGATACCGTATGATATGCTCTGTTAATAACGGCTCTATTAAATAAGACTGATAAGTTTTTGAAATGATATAATACAGAGTGTTCTCTTTAAGAAAATGTACCTTAAAGTTTTTCTTAAAAGATCTTAAGGAATCTGGATGGGAGACAAATACGGGTTTCCTCATAACTTGCAAAGATGTTGAGTAATCTCGATAGGAGACAAATATGGGTTTTCTGCATATATGACATTCATCTAATGTTTATCATTGATCATGTATATCTTATCTTCGTACAAGTTGGTTGTTTAACTTATTGAGATTTTAAGGAATCTCACTGTGGTAACCCCACTACCATTCCCCCTGGTAGAAATTGTGTCAGGACCGGCCTACGACGAACAACATGGTAATGAACTTCAACTCTTAGATTGTTCAGGATGAGCCCGATCATGTCCAGAAGTTGGATTTGATATTAATGTTTATAGCGATGTCTCTATACACCACAGAGTGGATGAGAGAAATGATTTGACTTGCTGTCTTTATGAAACTTTGATGCAGAGACTGTCATAAGGAGATTCCATCTCCACTTTATGTATGAATTTATGCCTTACTATGTGGACCTCTTTAAGTGAGGTTGTATCTATCTATGGTTAATTTGATCTTTCAAAATGTTTAGTTCATTCTGGCATGAAATTTTTTATAAGTCACCATTTTTTCACTGTGATTATTGCATACTACGATTCATTGCATATTAATTGTCATGAACGTGGGTATGTAACCATGTGTTGCATGTCCCGACTCTCCAAGTCTCCATTACATTCCAAGCAAATGTTGGGGGCATCACAGATGATATCAGTCATAATATGAAGTTGAAATCCTGAAACTAATGAAGCCCATATAGCTATTCAAAAGCTCTTCATTCTTGTACGTACGCTACATGCCTCTAGAAATTGGATTGTTCATTGCAAAATCTAAGCTTCTTCTTGACGTCTGGGTGGGGGGAAGATGAAAGATAACATCTTCCTTCCATGTAACATAATTTTCAGCTTATTCCTTTTCAAATTTTGAGTTCTTTAGGTTGACAATTTTACTCCTCTTGGTTGTTTTGCCAAATGACATTTGACTCTCATTGTAAAATATGTAAAACAGAAACAGAGAACTAGAGAACCAGAATCTTGAGAAAGAATTTTAGAGACAATCAATGTGATTTCTCATTGTATTGTATTGATATTTTCTTGATTTTTGGTGCTGTACATCACTACTATTTATATGCAGTAATTGGCAATGTAAGCCATCTGATTTCAACTAACTTTAACTAACTGTAACTAACTTAACTGTCATCTCTTAACTTTAACAATTTCTTCATCTCTTATGAGTTTGGCTTCCCGTGACTTTAATTCTAATGCTTCAATTTGCTCTTGTATATTCCAACACTCATTGCAACTGATAGGATTTCTATTATTGTTATATGTAACATCAATAATATATTTAGGAACTAACAAACTTATTTGAATTTAATAGCTGGTATGCTTCTACATTATGAGTCATTCATATTTTTTAGTGGGACTCAGATTTTGTATGTTAGATAAACTATGCTATATGTGAGACCCATCGAGGAAGCTCTAGGGGTTAAGCCACATAGGAACTTCCTAAATCTTGAAAATTCATAACTTCCATTTGAAATATTTTAAGATCAAAAGAAAAATGGATTTATCACATTTAGTACTCCCTCTTTTAGAAAATAAAAAAGAGATAGGATGATGCCACGTGGAGACCCTAGATCACCGTAACAAGAAGTGTCTAGGATCCTCTCCATTAGGTGCCTACAACAAATCACCTAGATGCTTGACATGTGGCATCCACATGGACCTATGGACGACCATCACGTCCTCAAGTCTATGTCTCATCATCATAGCCATGCCATGTCATCATCCACATTAGCATCAACAATAACTAACCATACTCTAACCACCCACAAACTCAACATCAACTTACCTCTAGTGAAGTTTTTGGACATGTGCCTAGCTTACATTAAGACAAGGTTGACCATAAAGGACCAACCCCATCCCTTCCTTCTCCTCCCCCCTCCTCCCCTCCCTTTGGCCGAATATCCCACCACCAAGAGTAACCAATTTTATTTGATTTTTCACCTCTTACACGAGCCTTAAGCCCTGCACTTGTAGGATAGATGCCAACTTTAGGGCCAATGGAAGATCATGCAAGAGAACCATAGGAGCTCTTTCTCTTCATCTTGGGCGCTCTTTAGCTACTTTGCTTTCATTTTTCTTAGACTCTCTTGCTCTCTCAAGAACTCTCCCCTTAGTTCAGTTCTCTCAAAATCATTTCCACTACATTCTCTTTATTTCTTGAGCTAACCCTACAAGCCTTCACTATTCCAAAAACTCTCATCACCATATAAGCTAGAACATCCTTGATGTTTCGGATAAGTTGATGTTATCCTCTTCTAAGTGTGAGTTTTGCATCGGTTTTTTTTTTTTTTTTGAAGACTTGCCAAACTTTGATGCTTTTAAAATAAGAGTACGATTAATGGTTTGACTTGAAGAAAAGTATTTTTTTTTCTAGGAAATATGACGGTGCCCGAAGGGTGTTTTCTCTCTTGGATTTCTATTTTGATTAAAAGCATAAAAAACTCTCATCACCATCTAAGCTAGAACACCCTTGGAGTTCAAGTTTCTAGGCTCAAGGGATGAATATTATCTCTTCACCTCTTCTCTTGTTTGAGTGTTAGATGCATGTTCATGTGTGTGTGATCTTGAAATAAGAAATGATAGTTGAGTTATAGTTTCAAAGGTGACAAAGGGGTTTAGGGTAGGCTCATGTTATTCTCTTACGTGTGAGTTTTGCATCTTGTAATTTTGGAGACTTCAAACTTTGATGCTTTTAAATAAGTGTATGATTCATGGTCTGGTTTGAAGAAAAGTATCGTTTTTCTTGGAAATATGCTGGTGCCCAAAGCTTGTTTTCTCTGTTGGGTTTTTATTTCAATTAATGAGATCATGTCGAAGTTTTTATATAGTAAACAAAAAGGATATAGTCATGAGAACCAAGATCCATTTTCATTTAAATCTCGAGTTCTTAAAGTTTGGTATGAAATCATGAAAGAAAAGGTGTTGTCTACTTGATCTTGCTTGACCGAGAGATGTACTCATGACAGATTTATAAAACAAAACAAAAACCTGATTTTGAAACATGGTGGTTTCTATTTCATCATGAGTGAAACATTTTTGTATATTGGTTTGAGTATGACTTCGAAAATTAGGGTTTCAATATATTTGGGGTAAAAGGTAAAATCAGTCTCTTCAAGTATACAAGTATATGATCTTGTTTGAAGAGTCAAGCGCTTATTCTAGGAACTTGATGTGTTTCAGGTCATATATTCTTTGTGCACGTGCATATAAGTGTGAAGGTATATGAACATATATGTGCATTAAGTGAAAGTATGAGGTATGAGATACCCGAGCAACGAATTAGACCTCTAATTTCAATAACTAACCTAGAAAGTGATCTTGGAAAATGGTGGTTGAGTTCTGTCACAATATGGAGTATTATAAGTACCCAAAGGAAGTCTTGGGTTGGCGTGGAATGGTGAGAGGTTCATATATAGTGAGTAGTACTCGGTTTAAGCCCTATAAAGTAAGTAGTTATATAAGGTTTAGTTGATATGAACAAGTAAGGTAGGATTTAGAAGCAAGGGATAGAGCCCCTGAGGCTCTCGGTCTGGTTCCAATGGGGCCTGATCAAGAAGGGACTTTTGCTTTCTTGAGTGAAATGACTGTAATTTTGGCATTTCGAGGGCCTAATTGCAAAGTCAATCATCTTAATCAACTTCCAACTTTACATATACCTTTACTTAGATATTTGACAGCCAATGCTATAGGTTAGCCGAATCGTATTCTCTCACGCACACCACAGCGCTTCGGTAGAATTTGCAATTTAGGTAAATTCCTCTACCACCATGGTTATGAATATTTGATATAAAACCGTATGCAGTTACGCACGATGTTTAAATTCTATGCTGATTACTTCTTAAAATTGTTGCATTTATTATTTTCCTATGTGTTTTATATCATTAGCATGCTTTTATAAAATTTGTATCGTTTTCTAAAAAGAGCACCAAGGTTGGATCCCGACCTCAAGTTGAGATGGGGCATTATTCCATTAGAACTCTTTTAGCTATTCTAGAGTTTTTAAGAATATAGTGGTATCTACTGGGTTGACGCTGGGCTATCAACGAGTACTTCGGACGAGAATGCAACGGTCTTGAGTCAAAGAATTTGCCTATTGGCTAGTGTAGGCTAGAGAAAGGTGAAGGGCGATTATGTGAAGCCTTCAGTATTATTAAGATGAAGTCACATTGAATGACATTACTCCTAGGTGCAATGAAGGGAACACGGAGGTGTGCACGAATCTTTAGGGGAGGCCATGGCATACGGTTAATATGGACTGAATGGGGAATTTTGGAAATGGAGATTTATTTATTTATTTTTCTTGAAAAGGACATCTCATTGATAAAATAGATCAATTACAGAGTTTGTCTAACAAGACATTACTCGAGATATTCTTAGGACCATCCTCAAACATTACAATTTCACTTTCATAACGGAAACTTGAGGAACCTGGAGAACAATTTCTTTGGGTGCATTTCATTATCATGCATTTATCTATCTGTCATTACACACTTTCATGAGACTTTTCATAGGATTAACTTGCTAAGATTTTATATTCTCACCATGGTTGTCCTACTACAGTACCAATATTCCTCAGAATGATAGATTTTGCAGACCGATGCGACGAGGAAATCTTCGAGTAAGATGACCAATTGCACCAATAGAAGTGAAGAGGATAACTTGACTTTCTATTGGTTGACCATTTAAGCCACCCCAATATTATGTTTTATTTTTCTGTGTGGAGAGAACCTTTATTTGGCTTCTGAACAATTTATGACTATATAATAACTCAGTGTTTTTCACAGACGTATTGGTGACTTGTGGATGGTATTATTAATATATATATATAGTATTTGAGATTTCGGATTTTCCCTTTGGTAGTACTAATTACTTTAGTCTGAATACTTTCCGTTGTGAGTCATTTATATCATTAGTAACAGGCTATCTAGGAGCATAGATATTACTGTCATGAACATATAGGGTGTGTAATCCAGTGTTACATGTCCCAATGTCTTGACAACCCATCAAATCACAAGTGGGAAGTCTGGGGCATTACATTATATATCTTAGTTATTAAGGATGAGTAATAATTAGGTAGTCTCGAAGTTTTAACATATGATACTATCATCTTATCATAAGATTTCATGTCATTTATAAAATTGATGCTTATACAAGTAATTCTAATTATATGGCATTATTATAAGATGAGAGTGTACGTCAAATCATCCACGTTTTGGGAGTAGGTATAAATCTTCCACCAAGGAGAAGCAACATGATACCTAGATTGCGCATGCCTCGTAATCAAGTTGCATTTGGAAACCTTTTGATACGGTTGCGTCATTGATCAAATCATGCTATTTATCACTAGCTAAAATAATACATCGAGATTCGAAAATAAAGAACTTCAAAAATCTAACAAAAAGTTATGGGCCCCTGGAGTACTTTTTATTTCTAACTCACGCGAAGTGGGCCGGGCTAGTGCCCGGAACCAGACCACCTTAGAGTGGATGGATATATAGAGGCTCAAATTGGGCCATCATGCGTGAGCCTCAACCATCACGGTGGCCTAATTATGGGCTTGCAATTAACATTTAATATTTTAATATTTTATATTTCCACATTTAAAAAAAAAAAACAATTTAGTCATAAAGGGATTTTATAAAAATAAATTTACAAAATATCGTGATTTAATGTGGTACGTTAGATTGTAAAGTAAATTTAACATATCATATATATAAAACTATATCAGTTTGTAAATTTATTTTTACGAAATATTTTTATGGTTGTGGCACTTATTTTTTTCTTTTAAAAAAAAGAATTTATTAAGTTTTACTTTCATGCTTTCTAGATTTTTGAAGTATCCCATTTTCTATTAGTTTATTCTCATTTTTAATATGTATTTTAAGTTTTAAATATCAGTAACATTTCTAAAGCTTTTTGAAACCTTTTCAGCATCTGATGATTATGATATGCTATGTAGTAGGTCATGCCAGCATAGTTGACAGTTTACTAAAAAATTAACAAGGAATGTGAAAAGTTGAATAAAAAGGTTTGATAAATTTGACTATAGAGCAATCTATAATTAAGGACCATTAATTTTTTATTTATCGACCCTTAACAAAACAAATATTGATTGTTTGTTGATCGATCAAAACAAATAATGATTAGTTGAGAACTTAGTTTTGGCCAAAGTCTCTCCTTTTTTTGTTCTTTTTTTTTTTAGAATTCTTGTATAGGTAAGGGATTGAGCATGAGACATGGGGGTACCAGGACGGGTAATTTTTGGAAGGAACCTTGCTTCCAATTTTGCAGAAAATGTATTTTTTTTATTATTCAAATATCAGTTTTTTTAACATTTTACACCCTATTCTCAGTTCGGTAAATAAAGTAAAGTACTTAAATGACATAATTTGATTTAAAAGATAAATTTTAAAATTTGAATATTACAAATCAAAATCTTACTATTTAAGTGATATTAATAGCTTGCGATATACATCTGCTTGAGAAAAGAATAATTCTTACTAGAAATTGACAATCTCACCTCTTGCCAAATTATGACCGTTAATACAATGTGCATGGTTATAAATCTTAACAAATGTTGCATGTTATAAATGAGAAATGTTTTAACCACAAAGAGTTTATGTAAAATGTAAATCCTAGCAGAGCACGGGAAGGGTGAAACCCTAGCAGACCAAAGATCGAGAGAAAGGGAGAGAATCTTCTGGAAGAAGAGAGGAAAAAATAATTGTTGTAAAGTGTATTTACATCCATGTATAGTAGCAGTGTTTGTAGTAATACATGAAGAAATAAAAGACATGTGACTAACATGTGATACAAAGATAAATAAAAGAATAAAAGAATTAAAAAGAATAAGTATAATTCCTGATACTCTCTTCAAGATGGAGAGTATATAGAATGGACTCCCATCTTGGAAACTAAATGACGAAATTGTTGAAAACCAATTGGTTTAGTTAACACATTAGCAAGTTGATTAGAAGTTAAGTGAAAAGTCTTGATAACTCCGGCTTGAATTTTTCTTGAATAAAATGACAATCTAGCTCAATGTATTCTGTTCTTTCATGGAAGGTTGGATTGGCAACAATGTGTAAGGCAGCCTGACTATCACAAAAAAGTTGAGCACTATGAGAATGAGAAATACCAAAATCAGATAAGAGAGTAAGAAACCAAATGATTTCACATGTGGTAGAGGCCATAGATCTATACTCAGCCTCTATAGAAGATCTAGAAACAGTGGTTTGTTTTTTTGTCTTTCATGAAACCAAAGAATCCCTAAGAAAAACACAATAATCACTTGTACATCTTCTACTATTAGGACAAGAGGCCCAATTAGAATCAGCAAAAGTTTTGAGAGACAATGTATTAGCAGCAGGAAAGAAAAGACCATGGCCACGAGTGCCTTTATGTATTGTAAAATTTTGTAGGCTGCTTGTAAATGAGGCTGCATAGGATGAGCCATGTATTGGCTGAGAGAGGTAAAAAATCGACCCACAAGTCTTCTATAAACTGTAGGGTCAGGCAGCAAGTCTCTCACATCCTTACTCAACTTAATATTTTGTTCCATAGGAAAAGCAATAGGTTTAAAAGCAAGTAAACCAACATCTTGAAGAATCTACAAATAATGTTTTCTTTTACACAAAGAAATACCAGTAGGAGACCGAGCGACTTCCAAACCAAGGAAATATTTGAACTTACCTAGGTCCTTAAGCTTAAACTTTTCATCAAGCAAGGACTTCAAAAACTCAACAGATTTCATATCATTACTAGCAATGAGAATATCATCAACATGGACAAGAAGGACAATAAAAGATGAATCCTCAATCTTAGTAAAAAGTGAATAATCAGATTTGGATTGTTGAAAACCCATACTGAGTATAGAAGTTGAAAACTTGGAGAACCACTGTTGTGAGACTTGTTTCAAGCCATAGAGTGATTTATTCAATTTGCATACTTGAGACCCCCCTTTAACATGAAAACCAGGAGGTAAAACCATGTACACTTATTTAGATAAGTCCCTATGCAAAAAAGCATTATTTACATCAAGCTGTGTAAGATGCTAATCTTTCACAGTAGTAATGGTCAAAATAGTTCTAACAGTAGCCATTTTAGTAACAGGTGAAAAAGTTTCAAAATAATCAAATCCTTCAGTTTGGGTATAACCCTTGGCAACAAACCTTGCTTTATATCTTTCAATTAAACCAGCAGCACGATACTTAATCTTACAAACCCATATGTGGCCAATAGAATTCTTACTAGAAGGTAAAGAAGTAACAATCCACGTATTATTAATTTCCAAGGCTGCAATCTCAGATGACATGGCATCTCTCCAATGAGAGTGCTTGACAGCTTGATTATAGAACTCAGGTTCAGTATCAGCAGAAATTGACATGGCAAAGGATTTATGTGAAGAAGAAAGATTAGCATAAGATAGAAAATTGAAAATATTGTATTTAGGAGATGAAGACAGAAAGGAAGAACCTGCTGAAGTAGAAACTGTTGAAAAATTTCAAGTAGAGTGTGCAGAAGAGGAATTGCAATGAAAATTCTGCAAATAACCAGGTACCTTTCTGATTATGTAAGATCTTCTAAGAAGACATAAGGCAATGGAACAGTGACAGAGGACAATGGGGAAGAAGAATCAACTGAAGGTAAAGAAGCATTTGAATGAGAATGTGAAGAATCAATAGAAGGTGAAGAGAAGTTAAGAGATGAATCAACAGAAGATGTTGTTAAAGGCATAGTTAAAGAATCTAAAATTGAACATTCAACTGGAAAAATAGAAGAAAAATCAGTGGTGTTTTGAGAAGTAAAAGGAAAAATATGTTTATGAAAAACAACATATCTTAAGAAATTTGTAACCTTTTATGCCAAAAGGATAACCAAGAAAAATACAAGTTCGAGCTCTAGGATCAAATTTGGTTCGAGATCTTTGTAGAGTTGAAGCAAAACAAAGACAACCAAAAGTTCTTAAATGAGCATAAGAGGGAGAAGATTTGAACAAAAGCTTGAAATGAGATTTAAGTTTTAAAAGAGGAGTAGGAAGCCTATTAATGAGGTAAGTTGCTGTTAAAAGAATATCACCCCAAAAATTAATAGGTAGATGAGACTGAATCATCATTGTTCTAGCTACATCAAGAATGTATTGGTACTTTCCCTCTACAACAAAGTTTTGTTGAGGAGTTTCAACACAACTATGCTGATGTATGATGCCTTTAGAATGCTAAAAACGGAGCAAAAGAAAATTCAGTGCCATTATCAGTGCGAAATGATTTTATTTTCAAATGAAATTGTGTTTTAACCATTTTATAAAAGACTCTAAAAATATGTGAAACTTCATATTTATGCTTAAGAAGATAAAACCATGTAGCACGAGTTGAATCATCAACAAGAGTCAGAAAATATTTGTAACTTTCAACAGTAGGTACAGAATATGGTCCCCAAATATCACAATGAACAAGATCGAAAAGGGCAGTAGACAAATGAACGTTATTGGGAAAAGGTAACTTCCTCTGTTTAGCCAAAGGACAAATCATGCAAGGATTGCATGGAACAGTTAATTTAGGAACATAATTATTCACAAACAACATCCTGGAATTAGAGGGATGACCAAGTCTATTATGGCAACGCTCATAATTAGAGCATTTGGAAGAAATAGAACAAACATGTGAAGATAATGTTTCAGGTAAACAAATAGCATATGTACTAGAAAAAAAATTAGGTTTAGAAACAGAAAGGCTTAACTGTTGTAGTATATAGAGGCCTCCTTGCAATCTACCCACTCTAATCAGCCTCCAACAAATCAGGTCCTGAATTAGACAAGTGTAAGAGGAAAACAGAAAGCAGCACGTTAGTGATTGTGTTCACTTGCTAATGGAAATTAATTTGAATTTAAAAGTTGGAACACGTTGAACATCATGTAAAACAAGATGTTCTGAAATAGACACAGAACAAGTATGTGTAACAAACACAAATTGGCCATTAGGAAGTTTCACAGAAGCATTAACATAATTGGTAATAGAAGTAAAACAATCAATAGAAGGAACCATACGATCAGTGGCTCCAGTATATCTGAATCAAAGAATCTGAATTAAATGTAGCAGGCTAAGCAACAGAAAAAAAAAAAAAAAACATAATGAGTATTATTTCGAGGAAATATAATACTAGACAAATTATTTGAAATAATTGCATTGACAGCAGAAGAAACTTCATCAGCAGATTTAGAAGGATGAAATAGATTTAGAAGCTGCTGATACTGAGGCTCAGTCAATGAAAAAGGATAAATAGCCGAGGAATTGCTATCTCTGAGGACAACATTATTAGCCATAGACTGTTGCCTCTATTTCGGTTTGTAGCTTCGGGAAAGCCATACAGCTTGTAGCATTTTTAAATTACATGACCAGTAATTCCATAATGTTTACAAACTGGTCTATCCTTCTTAGAAAAGGATTTAATAGATCTAGTTCCATCATTTTGAGAAAAAAAAACATGTGAGTCAACAGGGGCCAAGAAACATAAGATATTTCTCCTTGTTGTTCCTCTTGTAAAATAAGAAAAAGAACTTTATTAAGAGGAGGCAAAGGCTCCATAAGTAGAATCTGTGCACGATCAGGTTCAAAAGATTCATTTAATCCTATCAAAAATTGTAAAACACGTTCTTGTTGGACATAGTAGTTCAACGTTCGTACAACTCTACAAGAACAAGCTGGAAAAGACTTGTAATTAGTAAGTTCATCCCAAAGGCCCTTAAGACAAGTAAAATAATTACTCACCGAAAGAGAACGTTGAGAGAGAGAGAGGAAATCAATTTCTGCAATTGAAAAATACGAGGTCCATTTTTCTGAGAAAATCATTCCTTAAGATTGGACCCGATCTCACAAGCAGTTGTAATATATAATATACTGAAGAAATATAAGAAGAAACAAAGTTTAAGATCCAAGATATCACTATATTGTTACATCAGAACTATGGAGAAAGAAGTTAATTCATTGGATTCGAAGGTTTAGGAATGGATCCATCAATGAATCTAATATTGTTCTTCGCCGCGAGAGCCATAGACATCGAACGATACCAGGCGTGGTAATTCTCATCGAGAAGAGATTGCGTAACCAAGAGAACACCAAGATTGTCACTAAGATGAAGAAAATAAGGAGAAGTGGCATTCTTGAAGACAGATTTATGAGATGATGCCATAGAAGCAATAAAAAAAGTACGTCTAATACCACATAACATGTAAACCCTAGTAGGGCACGGGAATGGTGAAATCCTAGCAAACCAAAGGTCGAGAGAAAGGGAGAGAATCTTCTGGAAGAAGAGAGGAAAAAATATTATTGTAAAGTGTATTTACATTCGTGTACAATAGCAATATTTATAGTAATATATGAAGAAATAAAAGACGTGTGACTAACATGTGATACAAAGATGAATAAAATGAATAAAAAAATTAAAAAATTAAAAAGAATAAGTTTAATTCCTGATAGTTTCCACAAAAGCAATTAGTTTCATATGTGATCAAATCATGACTACTTGTCTCAAAAGCGATGTAGATTTTATTTTTTATATTATATTCTTAACATGATGTGATATGTTATATTGTAAATTTACTTTTATTGTAAAGTAAATCTAACTGTTATATGAAATCATGTCACTATATCAGTTTACTTTTATCAGATCTTTTTATGCTTGTAGTGCGCACTTCTCATTATAAATTTGGTTTAATTTTATATATTTTAATATCATATAGTTTTAGCGTGTAAATTGTGTAAAAAGTTTAGTAGTTAAAACAAAAGTGCAAAATGTAATTTTCCAGATAAAATGATGATTTAATGCATCTTTGGCACAATTTCTTATGAATTCGGATAATCAAGTTTCTGACGGTTTGTTTGGAAATAGATCTCATCCCAAAATTTTCATCTCATCTCCTTTACAAACATAATTCAAATACAAAATTTTTAAACTAATAAGTACAATTTTTTCAAACTAATTATTATAACTTTTTTAAATATTTAAAGAAAAAATAAAAACCAATTCAACGTTTTCAAATTTTCAAACAAAAATAGTATTATAAAACTATATTCTAATAATATTTTAAGTTTATAATATTTTTTATTTGACTTTTCCTCTCTCTTTTTCCAAAATTTAAAAAATACTCAACTCAAACTATTTTATTACTATTTACAAACTATCTTCCTACTATACACAAAATTCTTATTTCATCTCACTCCCTAAACTAGCGCTTTCTCAACAACCACTACAACACAATTGCTTTTTAGTGATGGTTGGGAAATTGTGACAGTCCCTAAACCGTCACTAAAAGGCATTTTCTGTGACAGTTTCTGGAAACCGTCACTAAAGATAGAATGAGATTTTTTTACATTCCAACTTATGGGAAAAATGCGTTCGAACGTCACATATACGTTCGAACGTTATGTCTGTTTAAGTTTGAACTTATAATGTTTTGGCGCAACCGTTCGAATGTTATTAATTTTACGTTCGAACGTAAAATGTTTGCACCAATGTTCGAACGTTAAGTAATAACATTCGAACGTTCATTGTAAATTTAAATTAAATGACTTTAATTTAAAAATTATGTGGTTTTTATTGTGCATAATTTGTGAACAGTCTAAAAAATTGAATTGTATATATTTATATATACACACCTTGTAATATATAAATATATATTATTGATTTATATATATTTGAAATGTAGTGATTTAGTATTAAAGTTGGAAAATATAACATCAAAGAAGATTAAAAATTGAAATTAAAAAACGATAGAAATATTCAATAATATTTTTCGTTACAAATATTAAAAATAAAATATAAAATTTGATAGAATGTAGTAAACAACAGTCAGATGATAACGTTATCCGCAAAAGTCGAACTCCGTACCTCCTCAGTCAAGGTATCAACCTTGTCGTTGAGGATAGTTACACGATGGGTGAGTTCGGCAACAGATGCCGATATAGCCTCGAGCGATCGATCGATCTTATGATCGATATGTGCAGTCAGCTGTGAGATGACCGCATCAACCCAAGCAGGCCACACATCTCCTGCAGATGTACTCGGCGTATGCTGACTACTACTCCCGACATGACCTGGCTCAGGCTGTGTTGGAGGAACTAGATCCTCTACAGGGGTGGTTGATGTCCCCTCGCCTGTCCATTGCTACGTCGATGCGTGGTAATGTCGAGAGGGCTCATCTGATCTTTGACCCGCTCTTCTGGCTGGGTCGGCACTCCCCGTGCAAGTAATAGTCGGCTGATGAGGACACCATATGGGAGATTATCCGTGGAGACGATGCTCTCCTCGTAATGGATCCTCTCAAAGATGTGCAGTGGCAAATCTATAGGATCTTCACGTGCCACTATTATAAAAAATTATGCCCGAAGCCGACTAAATGTGGTTTTATGAACCACATGATCGACATTTGTTGCAACAATAAGGTGCAACATGCGGAAGAAATGCAACAGATGGTTCTGGTTGAAGGCATTCTTCCGCTCGATCTGCATGCAATCCCTCCCAGTGAGGATGTAGAAATCCTCGTCTCGGTCATCATCCCGAGCCTCGACGGCAGTATCCTCAGCCTTTGACTGGCTTGCATCTCTGGCTGATGCTGGCTCACATCCCCGGCCAGTAGATGATGTAGAAGTGCCTACATCCTCACGGGGTGTTGAGTGTGCAAATGTCTCAACTCCTCGACGAATCCCGAGGTGCTCGCAGATGACATCAGCTGATACCTCAATGGAAACACCGCGTACAGTCACAGTGTGAGAGGATGCATCTTGAGGCATGTCACACATCCCCATATTGAATTCTTGAACCATTGAGGGGTATACCTTCCCCCTCCATGTGCAAATATTTCTCCAGCCTCTACTAAGGAAAACATCTCTCAGGTTCGTCTGCTGCCAACAGAGTTCGTCGAACTCATTAATTAAGACGTCTCGCTCTACCATAACAGTACGAGCTCCGATACGGGCAGTGTCCGACATGGCTCATTCCCTCCCTCGTTTCCTAGTATGCAGTGGAAGAGCCATATCTTGAAAATAGAAAAGGAAAAAAAAATTATTTGCAATAATGCATTTTTTTGTATTAATTTTAAGCTGCTCTGCATTAACGTTCGGACGTTTATTTATACGTTCGCACGTAAAATAATGTAAATAAATTTACGTTCGAACGTAAAACAAATACGTTCGAATGTAAAAATGTACGTTCGAACATAAGCAGTAAATAAATATTGGCTGACGTACGTTCGGACGTTAAAACAAATACGTTCGAACGTATTTGTTTTACGTGTGAATGTAAATATGAACGTCCGAACGTCGAAGCATGAATAATGTAGAAAATCACTACGTTCGGATGTTATAATTAAACGTCCGACCGTATGTAATTTACGTGCGAAAGTAAAATATTCACGTTCGAACGTATGTCGTTTAATAATATTTAAAAAGTAGTACGTCCTGAGGTAGACATTAAACGTTTAGACCGAAAATTGATGAATATGACGTCCGAATGTAAGACAATTAACGTTCGAACGTGGAAGCCGTAACGGCTCTGTAATTTAAATGTCATACGTTCGAATGTCTTGGTGAAACGTTCAAACGTTTCGACGCAGAATGGCTAAGTCGACTCAGCCATTATTGAAATCTCAAAAATTTCTCTACAAGGTTCTAAATGCCGAAATGTCACCGTAGAAATGAAGTATACACTTCAAGAAACATTTCTACGGTGACTATTCGGCCAATGACTGGTCGTGGTGGCCGGAAAATGAAGTTGAAAATCCGGCAATCAGTTATTCGGTTTTAAACAAAACTCAATCCAAATCTCAATCCAAATCTCAATAAATTACATGTTATTTGAATAAAAGATGAATGCCTACCTTTTAGTGACGGTTATGGCGGAGTTGACGGCAGCGGTGACGGAGGCGTGGCAGCGTGCAACGGAGAAGATGATGGATACGTTTTGGAAATGTCGTTTCGACGTTCGGTTTTGGCCTTATATACACAGAACGTTCGAACGTACTTATTATTACGTTCGAACGTTTGTCAATTTAATTTCTAAAATTTTATCTATAATATATTATATTATAAATGTTTAAGTTATATATTAGGATGTTATATAACATTATTGACAATTAGATTATTGGTTTTTTTGTGAGTGCTTGTTATATTTCTAAAGTTTAGTAATATGTTTATACATGTTGTTGTGATTTTATGCTTACTCTTGAAATAATTGTGATTATTGTTTGTGAATTTTGTGAATAGTTTATGAGATTATGGTGTTTATTGATGAATTAATAAGTAACAATTTAATATATATTATTGATTTATATATATGGTATAGTTTATATATTATATACATTTATGTTCTCATTTAAAGTATTATGATATCATACTATACAATGTAGTATATAGTTATAGATATATAAAATGTAGTATATATATTATAGTATAAGTTAGTATATAATTAAAGAATTTAATAAGTAACAATTTAATATATATTATTGATTTATATATATGGTATAATTTATATATTATATACATTTATGTTCTCATTTAAATTATTATGCTATCATACTATACAATGTAAATGTAACACCCCGTATTTTAGTGTATTTTTACTGAATGGCTATTTTTATTTATTCAAAAATTTATCCTCTTATTTTAAAATTGGTTGAATTTTTAGTGAGTTTATTTCTATGATTTTAATTTGGTGAAAATTATTTTTATGTGCTTTCTTAATATTTATTTATTGTTATGCATTTAAATTGCTTTTAATATTTAAATTAATTACTGTGGAATTTAATTATTTCAATTTGACTTTACCATTACGTTTAAATTATTTTATTTAACTTGTGGTTTTAAAATCGTTTCCGTTGGATCATTTTTGTGACCCAAGTTATGAGGATTGGACCTCATTTCTTTTCCCCACTTTTCTTTTTCTCTTTTTCTTTTCCCCTTTCGTTTCTTTCTTCCCCTTTTCTGAAACAAGCATGAAAAATTCATCTGAAGAATAAAAGTACTAAATATTTTATTCATATAGGTGACTATAAAATATCTTGAATTTTCATAATTTCTTCTAATTAATTTTTTTTGATATAATTAATTATTTTAAAGAATGCCGCCAAAATGACAACGAAGAAATGTGCCTCCGCCAAGTCCAAGTCCTGAATCCATTGAGGACTCCCCACTCGAGGAATCCGTTCCTGAAGATCAAGCTAACACAGAAGAGAACAACAGCCAGTCGACACCTACCAGTAAGGAAATATTATTGTTGATAATTATATATATAGTTAATATTTTTTTCTCAATAACTATATAATTATAATTATAGTATATCTATTATCATGTAGTTGATGCATCTGCACGTCGCGGTCGTGGCTATACACGTGGAATCTCTCTTGAAAAAAATAGAAGGCACGGTAAACTAAAGATCACAATTCCTGATAATTCCACTGGAGGAGTGGATGATAGTGCAGTAGCGCTTTCCTCCTATATTGGCACAGTAGTTCGAGCTTATGCTCCATTTTATGTGCGCTCATGGCGAGATGTTCCGAATGAGATTAAGGAGCACATTCGAAGTCGTGTGCTGGTGAGTTTACTTTTCAGTACATTTTTTTCACCTAGATTAATATATTATATTTTTGACCTGATTCCCTTGTTAGGATGAATTCAACCTCGACTTTGGCCGTAGCGAGGATTTGAGAACTGTGAATGAGTTGATGGTTACACTATTCCGACGTCATAAAGGACGATGTCATGACCACTTCAAGAAGTTTAAGAAGTTGGAAGAGGCTGCGCAGTCTCCTTTTCAGCAGATGAAGTTAGATGATTGGAGAAAGTGTTGTGATCTTTTCGCATCTCCAGATTATCAGGTATTTTACATTTATATCTTTTAATTATTAAATTCATATTCGTTCTATATATTATATGTATACATATTACAATTAACATTTTTAATATATTTTGTAGCCTTGAGTTCTACAAATGCACAGAATAGATCCGTTCTAACTGTCCACCATCGTGCCGGTTCAATGTCATTCCACCGTCTTGCTGAAAAAATGGTAATTAAAAAATTATAGAATTCATTTATTTTCCTGATATTCTTTCTGATAAGTACTAACATGATCTTTTTAAAATTGCTAATATTGTCGCTTTATTAGAAACGTGATGATCCTGAAAACTTTTCCCTCATTCATGTCTATGCTGCTGCTCACACTAATGAGCATAGTGAGTGGATGGATCCTGTCGCTGCAGATAATTATGTAAGCAGTATTAATTTTGTTAAATAAATTATTTATATAACATTTTAATAGTTTATTTCTTATTTCTATTTCTTTTAATACGTTACTAATTATTTACGATCATTACTTTTTAAATTGCAGAGCAAAATGTTGGAGATGCAGTCGGCTTCTGAGGAATCCTCTCCTAGTGACATAGACATATTCACACTAGTGCTTGGGCCGCAGTCTAGTATGGCAAGAGGTTTGTGACGATCTATCACACATAAATGTTCATCCTCCTCAACCTCATCGGCTTCACAAATTAATAATTTTACGGCAGATTTAGAAGCTGCACGGCGTGAGAATGAGTATATGAGGTCGAGACAGCAAGAGTTAAAGTCTCTCTTAGAACGACAGTCTCATTTAGAGACGCTTTTGCAGGACCAACAGAGAGACCAGGAGGAAAGAATACGCAGTGAAGTGCAAGAGCAAGTGCAACGGGAGATGATGGTGCAAATGGAGCGTGTTATGTCGTTGCAACAGAATCCCCGTGGGCGAGGGAAAAAGAAGAAATAAATTTTATCAATATTTCTGACTAGTTTTAATATCTAATTTTGTGCTTTTATAAGACATTGGTACTTGTTAATTGGGTATGTAATATGATACAATTGGTATTATGTTTTTAAATTTTATGAAATTAGTATTTCTGATCTGTACGTTCGAATGTAAATAAAAATCGTTCGAGCGTTGGTTCACACTGTAACAAACGTTCGAACGTAAATACAATTGAATCGTTTGAACGTTAAATCGACTAACGTTCGAACAAAGAACTTGCATTTGGACGCTCCTTCGTTTACATTCGAAATAACGTCCGAACATTAAATGCGCTACGTTTGAACATTTAAGTTTACGTTCGAACAAATATTCGAACGTTTATTGTAATTAACGTTCGAACGCATTAACATTCGAACGTAAATATGATACGTTCGAACGATATCCAACGAACATCAACTTCTCTCATTCGAACGCCAATCGGTCGGGTATAACGTCCGAACGTTTGATTTTACGTCTGAACGTGATTTTCTGTGACAGTTCATAACCGTCACAAAAAAATGAACGTTCAAACGTTGTACCGAACGGAACACTTCCAACCGTCACTAAAAATATTTTTTGTGACGGTTGAACAGTAAACCGTCACCAAATGTTTTCTGTGACGCACTTTAGGTGACGGTCAAGGTAATGGTTTCAAACCGTCACCAAATATGTTTAGTGACGGTTTGCCATTTTTTTGTGACAGTTTCCTCTGTCACAAAACACACATTCTGTTGTAGTGAACGGAGTTGTGTGATCATGAAAAAGTTCAAGATTTTCTCCGCCTCGATCGCCATGTATATTTTTGCAGAAAATGTATATTTTTTATTATTCAAATATAAGTCCGTGTATAGTAGAAGTATTTGTAGTAATACATGAAGAAATAAAAGACATGTGACTAACATGTGATACAAAGATAAATAAAAGAATTAAAAAGAATAAGTATAATTCCTGATACTCCCTTCAAGATGGAGAGTATATAGAATAGACTCCCATCTTGGAAACTAAATGACGAAATTGTTGAAAACCAATAGGTTTAGTTAACACATTAGCAAGTTGAATAGAAGTTAAGTGAAAAGTCTTGATAACTTCGGCTTGAATTTTTCTTGAATAAAATGACAATCCAGCTCAATGTACTTTGTTCTTTCATGGAAGGTTGGATTGGCAATAATGTGTAAGGCAGCCTGACTATTACAAAAAAGTTGAGCACTATGAGAATGAGAAATACCAAAATCAGATAAGAGAGTGAGAAACCAAATGATTTCACATGTGGTAGAAGCCATAGATCTATACTCAGCCTCTATAGAAGATCTAGAAACAGTGGTTTGTTTTTTTGTCTTTCATGAAACCAAAGAATCCCTAAGAAAAACACAATAACCACTTGTACATCTTCTACTATTAAGACAAGAGGCCCAATTAGAATCAGCAAAAGTTTTGAGAGACAATGTATTAGCAGCAGGAAAGAAAAGACCATGGCCACGAGTGCCTTTATGTATTGTAAAATTCTGTAGGCTACTTGTAAATGAGGCTGCCTAGGATGAGCCATGTATTGGCTGAGAGAGGTAAAGAAATCGACCCACAAGTCTTCTATAAACTGTAGGGTCAGGTAGCAAGTCTCTCACATCCTTACTCAACTTAATATTTTGTTCCATAGGAAAAGCAACAGGTTTAGAAGCAAGTAAACCAACATCTTGAAGAATCTACAAAGAATGTTTTCTTTTACACAAAGAAATACCAGTAGGAGACCGAGTGACTTCCAAACCAAGGAAATATTTGAACTTACCTAGGTCCTTAAGCTTAAACTTCTTATCAAGCAAGGACTTCAAAAACTCAACAGATTTCATATCATTACTAGCAATGAGAATATCATCAACATAGACAAGAAGGGCAATAAAAGATGAATCCTCAGTCTTAGTAAAAAGAGAATAATCAGATTTGGATTGTTGAAAACTCATACTGAGTATAGAAGTTGAAAACCTGGAGAACCACTACTGTGAGACTTGTTTCAATCCATAGAGTGATTTATTCAATTTGCATACTTGAGACCCCCCCTTTAACATGAAAACCAAAAGGTAAAACCATGTACACTTATTCAGATAAGTCCCTATGCAAAAAAGCATTATTTTCATCAAGCTGTGTAAGATGCTAACCTTTCACAGCAGTAATGGTCAAAATAGTTCTAACAGTAGCCATTTTAGTAACAGGTGAAAAAGTTTGAAAATAATCAAATCCTTCAGTTTGGGTATAACCCTTGGCAACAAACCTTGCCTTATATCTTTCAATTAAACCATTAGCACGATACTTAATCTTACAAACCCATTTGTGGCCAATAGAATTCTTACTAGAAGGTAAAGAAGTAACAATCCACGTATTATTAATTTCCAAGGCTGCAATCTCAGATGACATGGCATCTCTCCAATGAGAGTGCTTGAAAGCTTGATTATAGAACTTAGGTTCAGTATCGGCAGAAATTGACATGACGAAGGATTTATGTGAAGAAGAAAGATTAGCATAAGATAGAAAATTGAAAATATTGTATTTAGGAGATGAAGACAGAAAGGAAGAAGAACCTGATGAAGTAGAAATTGTTGAAGGATTTCAAGTAGAGTGTGCAGAAGAGGAATTGCAATGAAAATTCTGCAAATAACCAAGTACCTTTCTGATTCTATAAGATTTTCTAGGAAGACATAAGGCAATGGAACAGTGACAGAGGACAATGGGGAAGAAGAATCAACTGAAGGTAAAGAAGCATTTGAATGAGAATGTGAAGAATCAATAGAAGGTGAAGAGACTTTAAGAGATGAATCAACTGAAGATGTTGTTAAAGGCATCGTTAAAGAATCTAAAGTTGAACACTCAATTGGAAAAATAGAAGAAAAATCAGGGGTGTTTTGAGAAGTAAAAGGAAAAATATGTTTATGAAAAACAACATATCTTAAGAAATTTGTAACCTTTTATGCCAAAAGGATAACCAAGAAAAATACAAGTTTGAGCTTTAGGATCAAATTTGGTTCGAGATCTTTGTAGAGTTGAAGCAAAACAAAGACAACCAAAAGTTCTTAAATGAGCATAAGAGGGAGAAGATTTGAACAAAAGCTCGAAATGAGATTTATGTTTTAAAAGAGGAGTAGGAAACCTATTAATGAGGTAAGTTGTTGTTAAAACAACATCACCCCAAAAATTAATAGGCAGATGAGACTGAATCATCATTGTTCTAGCTACATCAAGAATGTGTTGGTACTTTCTCTCTACAACAAAGTTTTGTTGAGGAGTTTCAACACAACTATGTTGATGTATGATGCCTTTAGAATGCTAAAAACGGAGCAAAAGAAAATTCAGTGCCATTATCAGTGCGAAATGATTTTATTTTTAAATGAAATTGTGTTTTAACCATTTTATAAAAGACTCTAAAAATATGTGAAACTTCATATTTATGCTTATGAAGATAAAACCATGTAGCACGAGTTGAATCATCAACAATAGTCAGAAAATATTTGTAACTTTCAACAGTAGGTACAGAATATGGTCCCCAAATATCACAATGAACAAGATAAAAAAGAACAGTAGACAAATGAACGTTATTGGGAAAAGGTAACTTCCTCTGTTTAGCCAAAGGACAAATCATGCAAGGATTGCAGTTAATTTAGGAACATAATTATTCACAAATAGCATCCTAGAATTAGAAGGATGACCAAGTTTATTGTGGCAAAGCTCATAATTAGAGCATTTGGAAGAAATGGAACAAACATGTGAAGATAATGTTTCAGGTAAACAAATAGCATATGTACTAGAAAAAAAATTAGGTTCAGAAACAGAAAGGCCTAACTGTTGTAGTATATAGAGGCCTCCTTGCAATCTACCCACTCTAATCAGTCTCCAACAAATCAGGTCCTGCATTAGACAAGTGTAAGAGGAAAACAGAAAGCAGCACGTTAGTGATTGTGTTAACTTGCTAATGGAAATTAATTTGAATTTAAAAGTTGGAACACGTTTAACATCATGTAAAATAAGATGTTCAGAAATAGACATAGAACAAATATGTGTAACAGACACAAATTGGACATTAGGAAGTTTCACAGAAGCATTAACATAATTGGTAATGGAAGTAAAACAATCAATAGAAGGAACCATACAATCAGTGGCTCCAGTATATATCATGAATCAAAGAATCTGAATTAAATGTAGCAGGCTAAGCAACAGAAAAAAAACATAATGAGTATTATTTCGAGGAAAAATAATACTAGAAAAATTATTTGAAACAATTGCATTGACAGCAGAATGAACTTCATCAGCAGATTTAGAAGGATGGAATAGATTTAGAAGCTGTTGATATTGAGGCTCAGTCAATGAAAAAGGATAAATAGCCGAGGAATTGCTATATCTGAGGACAACATTATTAGCCATAGACTGTTGCCTCTATTTTGGTTTGTAGCATCGGGAAAGCCATACAACTTGTAGCATTTTTAAATTACATGACCAATAATTCCATAATGTTTACAAACTGATCTATCCTTCTTAGAAAAGGATTTAATAGATTTGGTTCCATCATTTTGAGAAACAAAAACATGTGAGTCAACTGGGGCCAAGAAACAAAAGATATTTCTCCTTGTTGTTCCTCTTGTAAAATAAGAAAAAAAACTTTATTAAGAGGAGGCAGAGGCTCCATAAGTAGAATTTGTGCACGATCAGGTGCAAAAGATTCATTTAATCCTATCAAAAATTGTAAAACACGTTATTGTTAGACATAGTAGTTCAACGTTCGTACAACTCCACAAGAACAAGCAGGAAAAGACTTGTAATTAGTAAGTTCATCCCAAAGGCCCTGTACAATAATTACTCACCGAAAGAGAACGTTGAGAGAGAGAGAGGAAATCAATTTCTGCAACTGAAAAATACGAGGTCCATTTTTCTGAGAAAATCATTCCTTAAGATTGGACCCGATCTCACAAGCAGTTGTAATATATAATATACTAGAAGAAATTTAAGAAGAAACAGAGTTTAAGATCCAAGATATCACCATATTGTTACATCGGAGCTATGGAGAAAGAAGTTAATTCATTGGATCCGAAGGTTTAGGAATGAATCCATCAACGAATCTAATATTGTACTTCACCGTGAGAGCCATAGACATCGAACGATACCAGGCGTGGTAATTCTCATCGAGAAGAGATTGCGTAACCAAGAGAACACCAGGATTGTCACTAAGATGAAGAAAATAAGGAGAAGTGGCATTCTCGAAGACAGATTTATGAGACGATGCGATAGAAACAATAAAAAAAGTACGTCTAATACCATGTAAAATGTAAACCCTAGTAGAGCACGGGAATGGTGAAATCCTAGCAAACCAAAGGTCGAGAGAAAGGGAGAGAATCTTCTGGAAGAAGAGAGGAAAAAATATTATTGTAAAGTGTATTTACATTAGTGTACAATAGCAGTATGTATAGTAATATATGAAGAAATAAAAGACGTGTAACTAACATGTGATACAAAGATGAATAAAATGAATAAAAAAATTAAAAAGAATAAGTTTAATTCCTGACAGTTTCCACAAAAGCAATTAGTTTCATATGTGATCAAATCATGACTACTTGTCTCAAAAGCGATGTAGATTTTATTTTTTATATTATATTCTTAACATGATGTGATATGTTATATTGTAAATTTACTTTTATTATAAAGTAAATCTAACTGTTATATGAAATCATGTCACTATATCAGTTTACTTTTATCAGATCTTTTTATGCTTGTAGTGCGCACTTCTCATTATAAATTTGGTTTAATTTTATATATTTTAATATCATATACTTTTCGCGTGTAAATTGTGTAAAAAGTTTAGTAGTTAAAACAAAAGTGCAAAATGTAATTTTCCAGATAAAATGACGATTTAATGCATCTTTGGCACAATTTCTTATGAATTCGGATAATCAAGTTTCGACGGTTTGTTTGGAAATAGATCTCATCCCAAAATTTTCTTCTCATCTCATCTCATTTCCTTTACAAACATAATTCAAATACAAAATTTTCAAACTAATCATTACAATTTTTTCAAACTAATTATTATAGCGTTTCCAAATTTTCAAACAAAAAATAAAATCCAATTCAACGTTTCCAAATTTTCAAACAAAAATAGTATTATAAAACTATATATATTCTAATAATATTTTAAGTTTATAATATTTTTTATTTAATTTTTTTTCTCTCTTTTTTCAAAACTTAAAAAATACTCAACTCAAACTATTTTACTAGTATTTACAAACTATCTTACTATACACAAAATTCTTATCTCATCTCACTCCCAAAACGAGCGCTTTCTCAACAACGGAGTTGTGTGATCATGAAAAAGTTCAAGATTTTCTCCGCCTCGATCGCCATCCCATATTCCAACGTGGTATTGATTTCTCCTTCGCCAATTCGTTGCCTTTCAAAAATGAAAAAACAAGAAAAATGATAATTTAAAACGAAACAAAACAAAAGGTCCCAAGGAAGGTTTGAAATAGACAATAGGCCAGGCCGAAAGTGGTTAGAAGGTCTGAAAAAAGAGGTGGATGCTTGCTACTGAGTACCATTAATTCATATTAATTAGTTTATAACTAGGTGGTGAAGTACCAAAACCACCCACTCTCCGAGCCCAAAAACCAACAAACAAAAATAGCATTACTTTAAGTTACTTGTTTGGAGAAGTGTTAGGGCAAGAAAAAGTGTTATAAACGTAAATTTATAAATTGACCTAACTTGATATGAGATGTTATTTTACAATAAAATAATTGTTTATAAGTTTATTTTTGTAAAATTTATGTGTAAACTAAATTTCGAAAACATATATAAAATGTACAATATTTTCTTTTGCTTTTAAATAATAATCAGCACGACCAACTTAATTACATGCATGACTGAAACTTGCAACTAGCTCCATAAGCCAGAAGGATCAAGAAGAAGAATTAAAGAGAGAAAAGACCATGAAGAAGGAAATAAAGCCATATTGCCGAAGAAAACTCTTAATTGTCAGCAACTGATCTGTACATGATGATGAAGTACTCTAATTAGAAGACAGTACGTAGGAAGACAACTTGTACGGATCACCCGTAAGTATAATGTAGCATATATTTATGTACACATGCATGAAGTATTAATCTATCTCGTACAATATCATCGACCTGTTTTACATATGGTTTGCAGGATTATGCCGAGATCGGAGACTTCAACATCATGTCAGGCTATTGATGATCATGCCATAGAAGGTGTTCGTGTCTCCACCAGTATTGACCATAAAACCTGCACATCTTCGCATGGGCAGGACATCACGTCCTTGTACAATATATAAATTCCCTTCCCTGAAAATGAACACAGAATAAGAAGAAAAATAGAAGAGAGAGATCTGTTTGTAGCTAGCATGGGAGAGGGGAAGTTTAAATGAGATGCTTTAAATAGAACTAGAAAACAAGAGAAATATATGAATCAGAGAGGATAAACTAAGAGCACAGGAGATTACGTACTCTTTCTATGGCTGGAGTGCAGACGATCCCAGATTTTCTTCAATGGGGAGAGGAGAGACTTGAACCACACCATTTGTTGAAGTACTGGGGCTTGGTTCAGCCCGGTGTTGGTGAAAGGTTGGAAAGAAATAGAGGAGATTTAAGAGAAACAGTAGGGATTTCTTGAAGTAGGGTACTGACTTGTGTAGCAATATTCCTCCATATATATATATCTTTTCAATATCACCTTTCAGCTAGAGGCAATCATGCAGGACATACAATTCCACTTGGTGCTATGTCTTTGTCATTATCCTCTTCCCTTATGGAAGGGTCTAAACCCAAACCTGCTGCAAAATCAGTACCTTGTGCCTGAAGCCACATTATTCTCTCAAGTGTACTAATCTATATGCATGGAGTTTGATATCCACCATGCAAGCCATTTCTTGGGTTCTTATTTTCTGATCTTTTGGTCAACTTATTGAGTGAAAAAGTAGACAAGTCTTTACTGAAATGTTATTGTTCTCAATTTTTACAAGTTAAATTATTTTGGCTTAAATCTACCATCTGGATAAGGTAGTCGTATCGATCTTACAAGTAAAAGGACATTAATTTCTCTCACTAAGGAAGCTAAGTATAACAATATATATATTTACGAAAATACTTTAGACATAAAGGAATTACATAAAAGTAAACCTACAAACTGATGTGACTTGATGTGGTATATCAGATTATAAAGTTACTTTTATAATAAAATAGATCTAACAGATCCATAACACCACATTAATTTGTAGGTTTATTTTTATGTAATCTTTTTGTGTATGTTATCTTGTCGATCAGATTATACATGTATAAATCAAAGCTTGGGTAGCTTGCTAGACTGTGACTGAAAGAAGAAGTCAAATTCACCAACAGTGACTGACATTTTAAAGGATGAACCTTCCCAGAAAATGACTGATTACTGATCTGATAAATTAATCTGCTAAGCATAAATTAACATTTCGATCGGTGTTTCGCTAAAGATTTGAAGTGAAAACATTAGAGTTGGATAACAAGAGAGATGCATTAAATTTGCAAGCAACAAGAAAATGACCGACGCTAGCTAGCTAAGATTGAAACCGTGCCGCATCTCGATCGCTTGAGAGAGGTGTTGGGGGAATCAACACAGCGGAAGGGGTAAAAGCGGTAATAAAAGAGTACACTCAGTGACACCAAGAATTTAACGTGGTTCGGCAACTGCCTACATCCACAGAAAAGAGCTTCACTAATAAATAGTGGAACACAAGAAAATATTACAGAGGAGGAGGATCACACTCCACTCAACTCAACTCTCTTCTTTTCTTTCAGAGCTCTCTCGGCTCTCTCTCTTTTCTTTTTTTCTTGGGTGTATTTTGAAGCTCTCGCATGGAGCTTCAATTTATAGGCGAGGATCAGTATCGTCTATATGTATGAATGCATTTATTGTTGCATTCAATAGGTAGTTGGGTGCTGAGGGTTGAGCAGCAAGCAGCCATTGTGGACTGCTTGCTTGGGCAGGGATTTCAACAATTCTCCCCCTCCATGCCCATTTACCTATATGCTATCCATCCCAGCTATGTCTCTGCATAGCTCAAGCTTCTCACTTGTAACCACCTTCGTCAGCATGTCCGCTGGATTCTCTTTCGTATGGATCTTCACAAGCTTCAATAGCTGTTGTTCCATCGCTTCGCGTATCCAATGATAGCGGATGTCAATATGCTTGGTGCGGGAGTGGTACATTGAATTCTTGCTCAAGTCTAGAGCACTTTGACTATCACAATGTACCTTGTAGTCTTCTTCACTAACTCCTAGTTCTTGGAGAAAACGCTTCATCCACAACATCTCTTTCCTAGCTTCCGCTGCGGCAATGTACTCTGCTTCTGTTGTGGATAAAGCAACACACTTTTGCAACTTGGACTGCCAAGAGACAGCTCCTCCTGCAAAGGTGAAGAGAAATCCTGAAGTAGATTTCCTGCTATCTAGATCTCCTGCCATATCTGAATCTGTATAGCCTTCCAAAACTGGTTTAGCTCCCCCAAAACACAAGCACATATTCGATGTACCTTTTAGGTACCTGAGAATCCACTTGACTGCTTTCCAATGATCCTTTCCTGGATTTGAAAGGAATCTGCTCACCATGCCTACAGCATGAGCAATATCTGGTCTGGTACAAACCATTGCATACATCAGGCTTCCTACTACTGAAGAGTAGGGGACTGCTTCCATTTCTTCAATCTCTTTCTTTGAAGAAGGACACGAGCTCTTGCTCAATTTGAAGTGGTTAGCAAGTGGAGTATTGACTGGCTTAGCATCTCCCATGTTGAAACGTCTGATGACCTGTTCAACATATTTTTGTTGTGATAGCCACACCCTTTTGGCTTTCCTATCACGAACAATCTTCATGCCCAAAATTTGTTGTGCTGGACCTAAGTCCTTCATGTCAAAGGACTTGGATAGTTCCTTCTTTAGTTTGTTAATCATGGACCAATCCTCACCAACGATTAACATATCATCAACGTAAAGAAGGAGTATGACAAACTTGTCATCCTGGAACCTTCGAACATAGACACACTGATCTGCAACAAGTCTCTTGTAACCATGACTCATCATGAATGAGTCGAACTTCTTGTACCATTGCCTCGGAGCTTGCTTGAGACCATAGAGACTCTTTTTCAGCTTGCAGACTAAGTGATCTTTCCCTGGAGCTGCAAACCCTTCTGGTTGCTCCATATAGATCTCCTCCTCCAAATCTCCATGGAGAAAGGCTGTCTTCACATCCATCTGTTCGAGTTCCAAATTCAAGCTGGCTACCAATCCGAGTATGACTCGGATTGACATCATTTTCACCACCGGGGAAAATATCTCGTCAAAATCGATTCCCTTCTTCTGCTGGAATCCTTTGACAACCAATCTGGCCTTGTGCTTCATCAGCTTTCCTTGGCCATCTTTCTTCAGCTTGAACACCCATTTGTTCTTTAGGGCTTTCTTTCCTTCAGGAAGTTTCACCAACTCATAGGTCTGATTTTTCTGCAAAGAACTCATCTCTCCTTGCATTGCCTGGACCCATAGGCTTCTATCAGCATGAGTTTGAACTTCCTGGAAGCTCTCTGGCTCCCCCTCATCAGTAAGCAGAATATAGTCTGATTCCGGATATCTCCTCGACGGAATCAATAGGCGGCCTCTTGCCGATCTTCTTGGTTCATCAACCAAAGGAGGTTCATCACCATCTATCCCTTGTGGTGGTACACCAGCTGCTGGTGGAGAGGATTCTTGCTCCCCCTGCTCGACACCCTGAGCTTCTTCTTCTGCTTCTGGATCTCGATCCTGCATATCCTCATTATCTGTGGCGGACTGTAATGGTGCAGGATTTGGAGTATCGGAACTAAGCTCTCTTGATGAAGCTTCAGTTCCTATGTTCTGGTTTTCATGGAACACAACGTCCCTACTTCTGACAATTCTCTTTGTCACTGGATCCCATAACTTGTATCCGAATTCTTCATCTCCATATCCAACAAAGATACATGGAGTTGACTTAACATCGAGCTTCTGTCTCAGCTCATTGGATACGTGTGCAAAGGCATTGCACCCAAACACTCTCAGGTGAGAGTAAGAGACATCTTTTCCAGACCAAACCTTCTCAGGAATTTCAAATTCCAGTGGTGCAGAAGGTGATATGTTGATCAGGTAACAGGCAGCTAGAACAGCTTCACCCCAGAATGGCTTTGGTAACTTGGCCATACTGAGCATGCATCTTGTTCTTTCAATGATGGTCTGGTTCATTCTTTCGGCTACACCATTGTGCTGAGGGGTATATGGGACCGTCTTCTCATGTCGAATACCGCGATCAGCACAGTATGCAGCGAACCTTTTGGAGACATATTCTCCTCCATTGTCCGTTCGCAGGCACTTCAACTTCTTTCCCGTCTCTCTTTCCACTAGGGTGTGGAAATTCTTGAAGTGCTCGAAGACCTGATCCTTTGACTTCAAAACATATACCCAGACCTTTCGTGAAGCATCATCAATGAATGTCACGAAATATCTGTTACCTCCCAATGACTCTTCTTCCATGGGACCACATACATCAGAGTGTACCAGACTCAACAACTCTGATCTTCTCTTCGTAGAGGATTTAAACGAGACTCTACATTGTTTGCCAAACAAACAGTACTCACAAGGGTTTAACGCTGTTCCTTTGGCAACTTTGATAAGTGCCTTCTTTGCAAGCGTATCCAACCCTTTCTCACCCATGTGTCCGAGTCTCTTGTGCCACAGATTCGGTGATGCCTCGTCTTCCACTGCATTGAGGCTATCAGAACCGATCTTCACATGGGTTTTGTACAACGTACCGCAAATATGTCCTCGGGCGACAACCATGGCACCTTGTGACAACTTCCAAGTGCCTTTGCTGAAGTAGCTGTCATAGCCCTGTCGATCAAGGGCTGTCCCGGAAATCAGGTTGAGCCGAAGGTCAGGAATGTGTCGAACATCTTTTAACACCATGGTGCAACCAACGTTGGTTTTTATCTGCACTTCGCCAACTCCCACGATCTTCGAGGAACTGGCATTCCCCATCCTTACCGTACCAAAGTCTCCTGCTTTGTACGTAGTGAAAAATTCACTATGGGAAGTGGCGTGGTATGATGCTGCTGTGTCTACCACCCACTCAACATCATGGCTTGCAACGTGCAGACACGTCTCGTCACTAGTGGAGAGTATTGCCACATCTCCCGAAAGAGTGACATGGGTTTCACCATCTTCTTTCTTCAGCTTATTACATTGACCTTGCTCCCTTAAAAACTTGCGGCAGTGTTTCCTCATGTGGCCTTCTTTGCCACATTGGTAACATTTCATGTTACCCATCTGCTGGTTCCTGCTACTGCTGTACCTTCCACGTGGTTGAGACTTCCCTCTGTTTCTGCCTCCACTTCTCCCTCTATCATTACCTTGAGGCCTTTCTCTACTCTCGGTGACAAGGACATGAGTTTGATTCATGCTTGTCTCTTTTCGTCTGGCCTCCTCATTAAACAGGGCATCCTTAACCATCGTCATGGTAAGTTTACCATCTGGAGTAGAGTTACTTAGGGAGACCACCAGCGTCTCCCAACTGTCTGGTAATGAACTGAGAAGTAGCAGGGCTTGTTCTTCATCGCCAAGATTCAGGTTGACGGACCCGAACTGGTTAACTAGGTTTTGAGACTCGCTAGTATGCTCGGCAACAGAGGTATCGCTTTTCAACTTCAAGTTAACAAGCCGTCTCATCAAGAGGGCCTTGTTTCGAGCAGTCTTAGCCTGATACATATCCTCTAACTTTTTCCAGAGGTTATATGCATCCGTCTCCTGGGCCACGTGGTGAAAAACACTATGGTCAATCCATTGCCTGATTTGACCAATAGTCTTCTTGTGCATCTTTTTCCACACTTGATCCGTAACTTCATCTGGCTTCTTCCCTTCATCTTCCAAAGGGTCAGACAGATCTTTACAGTTCAATAGATCCTCCATCCGAGGCCTCCAAAGACTGTAGTTTGAGGCAGTCAGCTTTATCATGGCGCCTGATGCTGAATCCTCCATGGATTTAGACTGATTCTAAATACAAAATTTAAGTACAGGATCTTTGAAGTGGAATATCGTAAAACAGACAGTACCGTTGTGTCCGGAACGCTTGATTTTGTTGGAAACGAGTCTTGTTTCCTCAAAATCGGACTTAGATAGCACAAGGAATGAGCAAAAGAACCAAAACAGGAACACTGTCGCGCGTGCAGCACGTGGCGCGACTAACAGCGCGTAGGCGCATGTTCTTCACGCGCCTTCTTTTTTAGGTGCGCGTGGACTTCACGCGCAATACTCTCTGAGGAGCGCGTGTGGCGCGTGTCGAGATTGGGCCTCACGCGCTTGTGCCTCTCCTGGGCGCGTGCGGCGCGTATTGAGAGTGGGTCTCACTCTCCGATCTTCAGACGGCGCGTGGGGGAGCGTGCAGCGTCCGTCCGGCCTCTGGTTTTCACCGCTTTTCTTGTCTCGATGAGACGAACACAGTGGTATGCTCAAATTTGAAAACTGAGCTACACACTAAAACTGAGTTTTCTATAAAAACTCATTCCAACAAACGCTCTGATACCACTTGTTGGGGGAATCAACACAGCGGAAGGGGTAAAAGCGGTAATAAAAGAGTACACTCAGTGACACCAAGAATTTAACGTGGTTCGGCAACTGCCTACATCCACAGAAAAGAGCTTCACTAATAAATAGTGGAACACAAGAAAATATTACAGAGGAGGAGGATCACACTCCACTCAACTTAACTCTCTTCTTTTCTTTCAGAGCTCTCTCGGCTCTCTCTCTTTTCTTTTTTTCTTGGGTGTATTTTGAAGCTCTCGCATGGAGCTTCAATTTATAGGCGAGGATCAGTATCGTCTATATGTATGAATGCATTTATTGTTACATTCAATAGGTAGTTGGGTGCTGAGGGTTGAGCAGCAAGCAGCCATTGTGGACTGCTTCTTGGGCAGGGATTTCAACAAGAGGTTTTACGTGTGCATATATGGCAGCAATTTATCACTCTTGACATTATATGCAATACTTTTAATTTTGCGGTTCTAGATGATTATTGCGGTTACTTTTGCACTTTATATATGTATGCGTCGGTAATTAAAAATTAGTTTTCTATCTGGTATTTATTTTTACGCTGGTAAACTAAATCGGAGTCGAATTCAGCTTTTTCAGACTCCAACACCGATTAAATTGATCATGAAATCCGACACCCCCACTCCACCTCCAACATGGGCAAAGTCCTTCTGACTCCATGTAGGTTGCGTTTGAATGTTAAATTGAATTGAGATAATAATTTAAATTTTGTGGGATCCACTTAAAATAAGTTTAAATATGTTTGGAGATTAAGATGAGTTTAGATATATTTATGGAAAGTTGAAAAAAGTTATAGGTCCTACGCATGTAAAGAAGTGTTGAACTGAAAGAGATTGTGAGTCCCACATATAACAACGTTTTGAGATGAGATGAGTTTAATAATTTAAAAGTTGAATGTTTGAATGTTAGACTTAATTTAAAATTAAACTGAATTAAGTTGAACTTAGATGTGTTAAACAACCAAACGGGACCTACAACAGAGTGAAGTCAGATTGAATTTTGAGTATTGGCTGCAAAATTGGGCCATACATGTTTTGGACTCTTTTTAGTGGACTCTATTTTGAATTATGACTAACCTATTTTTTAATCCCAAACTTGGGCAGATACGATAAGTTCCATACAAAGTCCGTAGTTTGGTCCAAATCATTGAGAACATCTTAAATATTTAAAACCGACATAGTTTTTAAGCCCCTGCCTTTGGGTTCATGCAATGGGCTCTATAAAGACCATATTTTGGACTTAAGTCTTACGAAGATAGGAAACAAGATAAGTTTTGCAAAAATGATATATCCAGAATAGCTTTTGGGTGCAAGTAAATATATAATAGTCTGAAAATATATATTTTTTTTTACCATTTTTACCAAAATACAAACAAAATATATAGGATAAAAAATACAAAGAGTGATGCTACATATATTTACAATTTTACATACAAAACTCATTTTACCAATTTTCTTTTGAAATTCAAGTTTTAAATTTTAAATTTCATAATTTTTAACCTATCAATAGTTGACATGTAGAGAAATAAGTTTTTTTGTCAATTTTTCTCAAGTAAAGTTAGCATTTTTCATATACAAATCACCTCTCAAATTAACAATTGCTAATATTGATTATTAACAATTATTAATTTACTAGTGTCTAATTACTTGTTCTTATATTAGACTATTTGTTTGGATTCGGATCTGGATCTATGGTTTTGTTTTTTTTCCTAATCTCTAGCCTATTTGTTTCGATTTATTTATTGCTATTTATTACCCCCGTAAAAACATGGGTAACGCCCCGTTCTCCTAGGATTATGAATAAAGTCATTTTTTAAAAAAATGGCTAGAAAAAATGATAGATATCGAATTCCACATCTTGCGGAACTAGTGTGCTACTAATTAACCTTGACTTCAAAGTTTGTTTTCTTGATGAATCGCCAGATATAAAAGATTCCATAAATAAATAAAGTCAATATTTAATCATGAAACTTGTCATTTTATAAGCTGTCTAGGCCTCTATCTCGTCTCCCTTGCCAATTCCTTTCCAGCAGTTTCATCCCCATCAAGATCATCACCTGGAGTAGTTAAAACATAAAAATAAACAAACAAATGAGTCAAAGACTCAATAATAGCATATCATACTGTAAACTTAACTTATTTTAACATTAGGATTAACTCTAAAAACTTTCATGCATAGTGTAACACCTAGATCCAGAATTTGTATGGTTGGATTATCAATTTTTTTTTTTTTTGTGTTTCCAATCACCCATGAATTCACACGTTAACTTCAGTTCACGCACGTTTCATTTTTATTTTCACGCCAACCGTCCCCATATATAAGTAGAACTCGTACGTGGAAGACGGAAGTGATAACCTAGACTAGAGTGCTGCTACACCATCCAGAACTCAAGCTGCCTCCCCATACAGAATCGACGCAACCCATGTTTGCACGAAGCCCTCACCATGCACTGCCGCCAGTCACTTCCCTCAGCCTCCTGTCGCACGAATCAACAGCCTCCATCTCCACGTAAAACCGACGCCAAAACCAGCGCACGAGAAGCCGTTTGTCCCTTATTTTAGCCCCCGAAAACAGAGCATCATTAGCCACTACACAGCCACCACAACACCGGGTATCTAGTCCAGGCTTTGCACCACTGTGAACCATCGGCCAACCACGTCTCTTCCACCCCATGCCACCTCGCACACAGAGAATCAAGGAGAGGCTCCATACACTTAAACCCGTATGCCCCTTTAACACCCCATTCCCGAAAAGACATTTTAGAATTTTCGAGGAGCCAGTATGCTACTACTAAACTTGAACTTAAAACTTTTTTTTTTTTTTACAATGCACCAGATGCAAAAGATTTCCATAAAATAACAAACTTCAATAAATACTGAAAATCCAAAATAAAGTCTGCGGAAGCACATATGAAAAATACGGAAGTCTCATGTGCTTATCAAAATAATTTATTTAAAACTTAAAACCATAAAAATAATCATAGCATAATCTGTCTAGGCCTCTGCCTCACTTCCCTCGGTCAAGTTCTGTCATGCAGTCTCGTCTTCATAAATGTTATCACCTGGGTGGTTTAAAAACATAAAAAATAAACTAAAATGAGTCGAATACTCAATAAGCAACACATCATACAGTAAATATAATAAACATAAGGTTTCTTAAAAAAATGTGCATATTCATAAATACATTTATAAATAACATGAACAAGAACATTAACTTATCTCTCACTTGTCATTGGCCGTTACCCACTGTTGACCCCCGTGAGTTAGGGTTAGCAAATCTAAAAAGATTCCGATTCCGCCTTGGCCACGGATTGTGGAATCCATACATAAGGAAGACATACTGGGTGCACTACCAGCATGCACGACCTGGCAATGCAATATGCCGATAACATAGGTACCGTTTTCATATCATAACATAGGCCGTTATACATTTTATCAAAAACATACTTGCATACTTGTCATTTCATAGTTTCAAAAGAAATCACATACATACTTATCATATCGTATCATAGATTTCAAATGAAATCGCATTCTTTCATAATATCATGATACATGTTTCCTTACATAAATTCATGACTTTTCATAGAAAATTTTATGGAATAACTCTCACATAAAATCATGCATTTCATAAATAATTTTATGAATAATCTTTCACATAAAATCATGCATTTAATAAATAATTTTATGAATATCTCTTATATAAAATCATGCATTTCATAAATAATTTTATGAATAATCTTTCACGTAAAATCATGGATTTTTCATAATTTTATCATGTCTTGGGTACGTAAAAAGGGGCTTCCAATGAAGGCATACATGCATAATATCTTTTATACAAAGACAAGTAGTTCACCGTACATACGTGTAAAGATATGATCATGCTACTTACCTCGTAGCGCTAATCCAATATTTCCGGGGCGCGACTGATTTCCTATAAGATAGACACGTAGCTTACGTAAATTTCTACTTAAAGACATACCTCGTAATTAAACTAGAAATTCCAACTTAATCTATATTTTCCATTAACTTTGGTCTTTCAAAACTCTAAAATCACATTGACTCCATAATATTGACATCAATTCTGTATAATTAGAGTTTATCTGTCGAGCTTAAAATACAACTCTATCACCATGATACAAATCTAATTAACCTCAAGCCCAGCCCACAACTAAGCCAGATCCCATTTAAAAATACAAGTCCATTTAAACATCATTATAACTTTGTAAAAGTCAAAACCTGGCCCATAAAAATATAAGCCCATCGTACGCACAAGGGCTTAGGGCCCAACGGCCCATTAAGAGATCCAAGGGTTCTTCAAGAACCCGAAATCACGGCACATCCGAAAACAAGAAAAAAAACAATAGAGTTTGAGAGAGAGGGTGAGGTGGGTCTGCGATGGAGGAGCTCACCGAGGGAGGAGCTGCACGGCACGGCGGCTGGGAACCAAGACGGCGCAACTGGGTTCCTTTGGGCTGGTTAGTGCGATGCCGAGAGAGAGGATGAGTGAGAGAGAACGAAGAGAGATTTTTTGCACCACGCAGCGTGCATGGGGGCTTCGGTTGGTGGCGTTGGGCGTCACTGGACGGTGGAGGCTAGACCTCCGGCGATATCTGTTGCTGCTGATGGTGGCGTCGCGGCCCACCAGTGGCAGAATGTGGCTCACAGTTTGGGGAGGGATGCTCTGTTTCGATGGGCTAAAACTGGGGAGGATGGCAGCGGGCTTTTCCGAGGGCAGGCCGTGCAGTGGTTTTGCTAGCTGGGCTACGGGGTGGCCAGAGGGAGGAGCTGAGACGTGGTTTGCTTGGCTTTGGCAAGGTGGTGCAGTGGGTTCCCGGTGGTGTGCAGTGGTTCTGTGCGTGGAGGAAAAACGTGGATGAATTCGGCAGTGAAGTTATTTTCTAGGATTTACGATGGAGGGAAAGGTGGTCTGCTGGACTAACTAAGGGAAGGTGGTGGAGGTTGTGTTTTTGGACGTGTTGTGGGACTGAACGTGGGGTTGGTTTCGGGTCTGAAAACCCTAGGATATATCAAAGGCAGTGTGTGTAAGGCTGTGCGTCAGTGTATAAATAAACATAGTGTCGTGCAAGCGGAGGAAAAGGATGGAGCCGTGCATGCATAGGTTTGATGCGTGAGAGGAGGATTCACGGTGGAGAACTTGCGGCTTGCCGATTTTTTGGTGAGTGTAACGTGCGTATGAATATATGTTTGAGAACCTAGAAGAAAACCCTAGATAAAAAAAAAAGGAAGAGACGTGCATGTGCATGTGAGTGGATTAGGTTTCGTGTTTGAAATTTATAGAATAAAACTGGTAGCTAAGAGTTTCATTATGAGAGGAGTTAAGAATAGGAGTAGTGTTTGGACTCTAATACACGTGCTTGGAGTAAAATAAAAGCTAAAAATAAAATAAAATAGTAATAATGGAGACTTAACTCTAGGTTTATAAAAAAAAAAAAAAAAAAAAACATCATCTGATAATTTGCTTTAACTCATTAAAAATTTTATCTGTAATTTATTCCTAAATATAAAATCCGATCGTTACAGCCCCTCCGTTCCTCAACCGTAAAACATCACCTTCAACCGAAGACCCCTGTTTTTACTCCTCAAAACAGAGGAATTTCTATCCCCACCGAGTGCCACAAACCACCATTTTTCACACCGAAAACAACCGTAAATGTAACATAAACCGCCGGCCGTGACACCCCATCACCCCGTGCAGATTGGTGAGCCCATTAAGTTTCCTCCATTTTTGTTTCCTTACGGTAATCTACTGTTATTTTTTTTGTTCCTCCTCCCTCACGCCGTGCTCTCTCTCTTTTACGTTAACTTTCTCTCATTAATTTATCTCCCACTCAGTGCCCTGCCAACGCCCTCACAGCCGCCGTCCACCACCCAGCTCGCCACTCGTCATGCTCTCCATCTCTCGGTGAGCCTCCACTTCGCGAACTGTTGTTCACGATTATGTTTTCTTAACATAATTCTACTGAAGCTTAGCGTAACTTAGTCATGCATCATATATTTATGTCACTAAATTACTTGGTTACCCTTTGAGTTACCACTATATTAATCTGTCTTTAAACTTTTAACATGTAATTGAGGACTCTATTTTAATTATGTTTTTAAAGTAAAGATTTCTTTAAAAAGTAAACGATCTGGTATAGGTTTATTTTCCCCTGGCTTAGTTTTATGATATTACAAGTTTGCCCTTTAAGTACAAGCCAAATCATAAAATGGTTTGAGTTCATATTTTTCGTTGGGTTGATTTTACGACGGGTTTCAGTATGAATTCAGATAATTTTTATGTTAATGTTATGGGAGTTTCATCTTATTTTATATTATTAAAAAAATGTTTCTAAAGTGTTTTAAATTGTTATTTCCTTTTGAAAGAATAATTGATAATGTTGTATTTTTACTATGATCTAGTTTATTATATTGTTGAGGCATAATTTAAAATATTTTGGTCTAATTATATTATCTTGTAACAGATTTTATAGTTACACTTCTATAGTAAATAAGTTAGCTTTTTAGTATTTTAGTCGAAGTTATTAAATGGACATTGATGATCTTAGAAAGTGATGGTAAATTTTGGGATTATGAGAATTTTAGGTTTTGAGGAATTAAAATAGGTTATTTTAGAAGCTTAGGCTTAAATATTAAAATTTGTGGTCGATTGGAAATTTACGAGTATTACGTGATTATTTTATAGGCGACGATTAATATTTGTTCAGCAGTGTTGAGGAAATATTCGAAAGACTAAGAAATCCAGGAATGCGGGGTTCATATACTAGTTTTACATAAAAGAAATAAAATGAGGTTGACTTTGAAAATATTCATGTTTATTTTTTAAAAGAAATCTAAAAACGACCTCAGATGTTTGTTCTGCATATGCATAAATTCAATAAGAGAAAGTATTTTTTGTCATGACTGGTGTAGACATGAGCTAGTTTTGTGCATTCTGTTTCTGAACTATACGAAAAGAACGAATATAAAGTCTAAAAGTTTTTGCTATGAATAAATGAAGATGTTTTGGTGTCTGTTTATTTCGAACATGTTAAATGATCTGAAGCTTTTCAGTATTTTGTTTTGATATGATGTGTCATCTGAAAACTTTGGCATGAAGTTCTGATTCTGTATCTGAATGTGATCTGTTACGATAATGTTTCATTCTGTTTCTGTTAAGACCCAGCTACGGGTATAATGGTGGTTTATAACCTTACCACGGGGGTGAAACATGGTATACGGCCCATCCACGAGTATAATGGTGGCTTATAACCCTACCACGGGGGTGAAACATAGTATACGGCCCAACCACGGGTATAATGGTGGTTTATAACCCTACCACGGGGGTTAAACATGGTATTTGTCCCGATGTGATGCTATGAGATGACATGAATATAACGTTTCAGTTTGGATATGCCAAAAGATTTTGTTTTTGGGAACAAGTTTGTTTTCTGAAAATTTCGCTCTAATGTTTTGTACCAAGTTTTGTTTATGCATTTCGAAAGTAAATATGTTGTTTCTGCATTCTGAAAGTAAATTATTTGTTCTGCATACCGAACTTTATAAATGCTTATGTTTACATGCTAGTATATGCTCTCTGCTTACTGAGTCGTTGATAACTCATCCCTTATCTCCACAATATTTTTCAGATATTTTGATGGATCAGCTAAGGATCAAGATTATGAGGCATTGGGTGAGATGATTTAAGTATAGTGGTTTAAGCATAGGAAGTTTTTTTTATGAGTATTGTCGATTTTTATTAAGAAATTTTATTGTGTTATGATGACTTGGCATTTTAGAAAATTGATTATATTGAGGAAATTAGATTGAATCAAATTTTCTTTTTTATATTGGGAATTTTGGAGTCTATTTTTATATTGTTGAAATGTGAGTTTAAGTGTTAGGAAGTAACTCTCCGACCCGTGTGGAACCGGGGCGTTATAGTTGGTATCAGAGACAGGTTTGAATTATGCATACTATAAACCTTAGAGGTTTAGATATCTATGGGTTCATAGGATGTAAACATTTCTGTGTAGGAACTTGAGAACTTTAAGGATGATCATGTGGATATTTAAGTTTGAGCTTCTAAAAACCTTATGATTGATTTTGATGGGATTTGAGGATTTAGATTTTGTAAATTCTAAGAAATGATTTTTATAACACTTCAGGTTTTAGATCCGGTAAGCTTATTGTGTAGGCTATAGGACATGACTTGGATATGATCTAAGGTATAGATTTTGAAGTTGACATAAGTTTGACCGACATACAGGTTTGAAGTTTTATAGACTATAGTATATGGGGTTTTGGGTTATCAGGGACTTTAGGAAATGATTTTAAGTTTTGATGTTTAGAATTGTGCTGACTGCATTTTTGGTATTGGAGGTATTTGAATTTTCAGGCTTTAGGAAAGATGTCTTATGGAATTTGAGGTGTTGGATTTTTGTAGATTTTTAGAACTGATTTCATGACGATTGAGATTTTAAATTCTGTAGACTCGTGCTGTGCACTTTACAAATTGACTTGGGTAAGATTGAAGATCTAGATTTTTGAAATATATAGTTACTGTAGTTGCGTGTACATTATATATATATATATATATGTATATAGGTGCTTTTATAAATTCAAAATATCTTATACATACTTGTTTTATGGTTAAAACCATTTGCACATGTTTATATGAATTTTATATTTTAAAACTTTTATTAAAATGCAAGTTTTCCATATCCCACCTCGTCGTCAGTTATGAAACATTTCAAACGTGACTGAAAATGAAAGGGAGTGTTCAAGAGTATAAAGGAGTATGATGATATTTAAAGTTTGAGATTCTGCAGATTTTATAAATTGAGTTTTTCAAAATCTGAGGTTTAGAGATGTTGCATATTTTTAAAGGCGATTTTAATGAGATTTAAGGTCTTAGAATTTTGCAGACCCCGGATACGATTTTTGATGATATGTTAGCACTTGCGGACCAATGAAATATGTCCTGCAAAATCTGAAATTTTAGATTTTTGCATATTTTAGGAAAGTGATTTTTAAGACATTCGAGATGTTAATTTTGGTAGGCGTAATTCTGTGGACTGGAGGAAATGATTCTGACAAAATTTAAGGTTTAGACTTCAGATTAACTTCTTGGAAATAGTTTTGGTTAGGAACTTGAAACTTAGATTTGTGATATTGATGTTTTAGAGGCTACAATAATATTGGTATAATTTCTGAATTGGACTTTGGTGAGTTAAAAATGCTTGGATTGGGTAAATGTGGGGTTTAGCTAATTTTAGAGCTTCGTGAGTGAGTTACAATGTGTTTATAACTACAAGTTGTTAGAGTGCACGGCGTAAGCGTGGTGTTGGTGATATTATAATTTGAGAGTTTATTTCATTATTTGTATGAGGTTCGTGGATTATGTGGAGAGTTCGAAATTGTTTTAGGTTTTAATTGAATTGTTGAGGTTTATAGTTTAGATATGATTTACCGAAGTGCAATTCAGTGTGCGCGAAGAAGTGTGAAGGATTAAATATTTGGACTTTGCTTTAGCTATAACAAATTTTGAGGACGAAATGTTTTTTAAGGGGAGGAGAATGTAACACCTGGATCCAGAATTTGTATGGTTGGATTATCATTTTTTTTTTGTGTGTTTGCAATCATCCACGTATTCACACGTTTACTTCAATTCACGCACTTTTCATTTCTATTTTCACGCCAACCGTCCCCATATATAGATAGAACTCGTACATGGAAGACAGAAGTGATCTGTAACCTAGACTAGAGTGCTGCTACACCATCCAGAACTCAAGCCGCCTCTCCATACAGAATCGACGCAACCCATGTTTGCACGAAGCCCTCTGTAACACCCTGTATTTTAGTGTATTTTTATTGAATGAATTATTTTTATTGATTCAAAAATTTATTCTCTTGTTTTAAAATTGTTGGATTTTTAGTTGGGTTATTTTTATGATTTTTAATTTACGAAAATTATTTTTGAAGTGCTTTTTCTAAATTAATTATTGTTATGCGTTTAAATTGATTCTCAAATTAAATTAACTTATTGTTGGGTTTAATTATTTATTTTCATTTTAATCACAACGTTTGAATTATTTTATTTCACTTGCTGTTTTAAAATCGTTTCCGTTGGATCATTTTTGTGACCCAAGATATGGAGATTGTACCTCATTTCTTTCCCTCAATTTTGTCTTTCCTTTCCTTTTCTTTTCTTCTTTCTTTTCTTTTTCTTCTTTCCTTCTTCTCCTTCTACTTCTCTCCCGCGCGACGCTCTCTCCCTTTCTCTCTCGTGCGTCGCTTCTCCTCCACGCAGCCCGCCACCGTCCGGCGACACCACCCAGTCCAAGACCCTCCCCACCCACCGGCGACCTCCCCCTCTGGTTTTCAGCTCCTCACTCGCCGACATTCTCCTCCACGCACGGCTTGAAGCCGCGGCGTTCTTTGTGCTCGCAAGCTGCCATCGCGCCACCTCCGGCCACCATTTCTTCACCACATCATCCTCGACCTCCTAGTAACCCATTGCACCCATCCTCACCTCCGATCTGTCACTGATGAAGCACATTCATCAAAATTTATGTTTTGGGCTTTTTGGTCTTCAACCGCCGGCCACACCGCCACCCACGGCCAACCATCATCACCACTAGCTTCACCGACATCCCTAGGCCCTATCCAATCAATCTCGGGTCTTCGTTCGTCCCCGTTCAAAAGTGGGTCTTTGAGACCCATGGCCACAGTGCATTTGGCACTGTTCTGTAGCTGCATTGCCACTTCTTGCGGCCCCGTGATCCTCCGGAAATTACTATATAGCGCTGTAAGTATTTTTTAACGAATTATTGTGATTTAAATGTATTTTTGCACTTACTCATTACACTGTATTGGATTGTTGGTTGGTTTTGCCATACTGAGTCCGAGGAGTACGGGGGTCGGATGGATTAGTGGAGGAAGTTTGCTTGTGTGTTTTGGGATGTGCTGTATTGTTGGTTGGGATTTGTGTGGTACATGTACATTGTATAATTGCACGCATGATCATGTTTGTAAAGGAAACTGGGTTTTCATGTATTGCATTCATGTTCATGTGTTTATTGAAAACTGGGTTTTCATGTGAAAGGATTTTCGGGTGCGTGTGTATCACGACCCCAAGCCGAGATGGGGCATTATCTCGGTGGAGCTCCTCTGGTCACTCGTGAGCGTAATATACCAAGTGACGTCTCCTGGATTGTCGCCAGGAGACAATGGGATCGGACGAGATGGTCTCGTGCCGACTCAGTGGTCCTTCCGCGGGTGGCGACTAGAGGATGCTTGGCCACGTACGCACTGGGCGCAGAACTAGGCATCGCTTGTTGCGTAGTGTGGATGCTTGGCCATGTACGCACCGGGCGCGGAACAGGGCATCGCTACGAAGCCAGAACGTGCGGATGATCCCTAGGGGAGATCATGGTGCATATGGTAATAATGGAATGGACTATTTTCTGGAAAAATAGTGTGTTGGAGTTTTGTGTAAACCATTTTCTAGGAAAATGTTTTACGAATTATTTGGGCCAAATGGGATTTTGGCGTGTATATGGAAAATATTCATTTTCAGGAAAAATGATGTTTTGAGAATAATGCATATTTCATCATATGCATGCATGTTGGTTGCATTAATGCATTTTGATTCCTGAGAGTTGCTTGGTTTATACTTACCTACGGTACCGTTTTATGGTAACGCAAATTTTGATGCAGAGGAGGATGAGGGTGTGATATCCTGCTCCTTCTTCTTACGTACGATCCTTCCTTCTTACGTACGCTTCATCTTTCTGACGTATGTTTCGTCTTTATGACATAAGCAAATCCCGAAAGCAGAGATTATGTGATCATCTGCCTTTCCCATTAGCGACTGAGAGCCACGTTATGCGTGTTGAACCATGATGGCGTGTCTCGAAAGATATCGTGTGACTTTTAGGGCACGCCCAGTGTCTTAAATATGCTGAAAATATTTATAAAGAGTATTTCCAGTATTATTGAATTAAGATTTGATCTTAAATACGACAATCATAATATTCTTGAAGAGCTCCAAAAATATTATAATTGCCGGAAATCATTTTAATATTATTATTAAAATTATTTCAATTATTTAATGAAGAAGAATATTACTTTATAAACTAAAGTTAGTTTAAAATAATATTTACCTTAATTCCTCTAATTAAGTTAATAGTTAATACATTTTAAATCAGTGTTTTAATTCCTCGTCATTAGATCATTACGTGGATCCCCAGACGAAGGGACTGGGATAAATACCCAGACCCCCTCTCTTTCCCTCTCATTTCCCCGTAACCCTCTCTCTCCTCCCTCTCTCATTCGGCGTACGTAGTACGCATCTCCTCCACGTCAAAGCTTCCAACGCACAGCCTGGTGCCGCTGAGCGTCGCCAGGCCACACCGCCGGCACCACCGGCTGCTCCTCACACCGGCGAGCTCAACCATGGCAGCTCCTCCCCCTCACGCTCCCTCTTCCTCTCCGTTGGAAGCGCAAGGCCCGTATGGGCAAAGTCAGCCCCTCCCATGCAGCCACCTTCTCTCCACCGCACGCACGAAACTCATTTATGGGTTTCACATAGCTTCAAGGCCACCGACGGCCTCTAGCGCTGCCGTGCGCAGCACCCACGGCCACCATGGACCTCCCCCTTCCTCCTCCACGTGACCTGAGGCCCATAGCCTCTCCCCCACCACACGGGTTCTTCCCTTTCTCACGCACGGGTTGCACGCCGTGCACCACAGTGCACCGCCACCCACGGCTGGTAACCACCACCTCCAGCCTCCTCAGGCCACCACTAAGCCAACCCAACCTCCCACGGCCCCGATCTGCAACCCACTAGAGCGCACTCTCTCTCACTCTCCCATGGCTTCTCCTCCACGGAATGGCCAGATCCGCCATCGTGAGCCACCTCGACGCCACCACGAGATTCACCGCACCTCCCTTAGCCAAGCCCTAGGTCCAAACCATCACTTTATGTGATGGGTAATCACTGCACGTGATGGACAGCCACTGCGCGTGGTTGACCGCCACTATACACGGCTAGAGTCGCCGTGTTATGCCCCTCACCGCCATCACAAGGCCACCACGAGCCATTCCAAGACCACACCTAGCTATACAAATGCCTAAACAGTTACCGTACGTGGGTTAGCCGCCACGTACGACTCTTCCGACATCATCGGATGTGACGATCAACGAGCAACGCATGGGTTATCCCGTCGATGGTATAACGCTCTATCCCTCATTAATTATGTTGGATATTGATTAGTTGACTAGGTTTTGGACTGTGCTATTAGTTTTGTGGAGTTGTGGTATTGTGATGTGATGCTGTGTAATGAAGTGTTGGGCATTCTGTGTAGTGAAGTGTTGGGCATATATGTATTAGATGGAGGTGTATTGTGTCGTGTAGTGTACCGTGAAGTGTTGGGTGTAATTGGGTAGTGCGCTGTGTAGTGTTGTGGACCCTGTTGTAATGGTGGCGTAGCGTGAGTGGAATGGGAAGAGCACACGCTGAGTGTACTATGTGTATGTGGCATAGTGTATATGTGAAGGGAGTACATGTGGAAGGTGCTCCTTATGGTGGAGTAATGCACCATGTGGCAGATATGCCATAATTGTGATGTGGCATGTGGAGCGGGATAAGTACGAGTAGAGTGTACTTCATGGTGTAGTGCGTGTAAAAGGAGTACACATGGAGTGTACTCCATATGGTTTAGTGATGTAACGTGTATGGAGTAAGCGGGAGGTGTATTCCATGTGAAGGAGTGACACACCATACGGCGGGTATGCCGTAGTGGTGATATGTCGTAAGTGCGTGGAATAAACGCGGAGTGTATTCCATGTGATGGAGTGATGCACCATACGGCGGGTATGCCGTAGTGGTGATATGTCATAAGTGCGTGGAATATACGCGGAGTGTATTCCATGTAGTGGAGTGACACATCATATGGCGGATATGCCATAGTAGTGATGTGACGTAACATGCATGGAATATATGCAGAGTGTATTCCATGTAGTGGAGTGACGCATCATATGGCGAATATGCCATAGTGGCGATGTGACGTAACCTACATGGAATATATGTAGAGTGTATTCCATGTAATGGAGTGACGATGCACCATATGGCGTGTATGCCATAATGGTGATGTGGCATAATGCATGTGGATGGAGTACACAATGAGTGTATTCCATGTGGTATAGTGATGCACCATATGGCGGGTACGCCATAGCGGTGATGTGGCGTGGTATGTATGAAGGGAGTACACGTGGAGTGTACTCTACGTGGCAGCGACACTCCGTGTGGCGTGTCGTAGAGATAAGGATGGTTATGTGATTGATGGGCGTGGAACGTGATGGCTAGTGTCGGGAACTGTGGAACAATGTCCCGAAGTAGTTATGACGTAGCCTATAGTCTAAGGTCACGGGTGTCACCATACTTGACTTACGGCTGAGAATAGGCGTGAAGTAGCTGCGGAAGCATGGCTGAGGAATGTCACAAAGTGACATGACTACTGACAGTCGTGCTTGTGATGGGCGAAGTAGTGGAACAAGTGTAAGAGTACGTAGCAGAAGCATGACCGGGCAACATCAAGAAGTGACGTGGTTATTGAAAGTCATGCTTATGATGGGTGAAGTGTTAAAGTGTAGGAATGGCATAAGGAGAACGTGACAAAATGTCACGTTGTGTCGGGAGTACGTAAGGAATCGTACTCGTGATGAGTTAGGAATTTATGTACCAGAGTGTTGGGTAACGCGACAAGGTCACGGTGTAGCTTGGGAGCATTCTCGAGTTGTATGACGTGGCATAAGACATGGTTATGATTGGAGTCTTGTCGTGTTAAGTGTTGGGATGAACTGTCAAAGGGACGGGTAGCATGAGGAGCCATGCTAGCCGAGTTAAGAGAAGGTGGGTATCGGAGTATGACCCTTGTCCCTCGAAGCTGGTGATCAACGTGTTATATATGTTGATCTTAGGTGATAAGGGGTAGAGTACATGTGTAGTCTGGTTAGACACATGTGCCGGATGGATTCACCATATGTAATGGGTAATCTATCCTGAGTATAGTTACACGGTACTTAAGACTCAGAGTTGGCTTTGAGCCGTATGGCTTGTCTGGATGGGAATGAGGATTTGTATGGGCTAAGATGCATGAAGAAAGTGACAGGTGTACTGTCTAAGGACGGGATGCGTGACTTAGTTGGTTTGAGTCATGCGTCGGAATGAGGTTAATGAGAAGAATGAGACAGAGGCCTTAGTGTCTTAATCCTAAGGTGAATCATGAGATCACTTTAGTGGATGAGCACTCGAGGCAAGACATGAGTTGGAAGATGGGGTGACCGTAATGGGTCCCCGAAGGTTTTAACATAGTAAAGGGCACGTAAGTGTATGGATAGAAGGAGAGTGTTCCAAGTATAGCGTAGTTCTATTTATAGTTCGAGTTGCTTATGTACTAGATAGAGAATGGCGTTAAGTTATGTGTATGCATGTAGGTTACCATCTGACAAGCATGAATGGACTGAATGACATGCAAGTAACATGGAGTCCAGGTAAGTGTTACGTTCATACTCTTCTAGAGTTTTCGAAGATAAAGAAATGCTTTTCCTTTAAGATGCTCACGAAAAGAAACGAAAGACCTTTTAAGAAAGAAAATGCTAATTGTTAAAAAGGTATAAGTATGTACGACCCCTCCTTCGCAGCCCCTTTTTACGCAACTAAAGTATGAATTGTACACATGTGAATGGATGACTATATGCTGTATCTATTTTATGCATTTTCTAAGAAAATCCATAAACTGATGAGGATGCATGAAGGACATTACAACGGATGCTTTTATGGAGCCTACAAACCGACGCTCTCATGTGCGCCACGAGGTGACTCTCGTTGATGCCATGAGAGACGACGTTCAAAGGTGACGCTTATGGGATGCCATGAAAGCCGACATTTAAGCCCATGTATGTTCTCAAATAAAGTTTTTCAAGAACGAACTGTTAAAGAAAAGATAGAACTGAAATGAACTGAAAGACGAAAAGACCATTTTCGGGCTTACGCCCCAAACGATATTTTCTTACGAGAAGAAATGTTTTCTCATGAAAAGAAAGGACTGTAAATGAAAGAAAGAACTGAACGAAAGCCTCAGCTCTTTCAAGCTGATAGGAATGAAGAAACGAAAGACATGAATGTATGAAAGCATGAATGTATGAAGATACGTAACGGCCACATGAATGAATAAATTAAAGGGTACCAATGAATGGGCAGATTGCAATGCCGGGTAAGTAGTATTGGAAGTGCACCCAGTGCTGCCCCCTATGAAAAGGGATTCCCCACCCGTGACCACGAGCAGAATCCGGGTCCAAATGAAGACTGCTAACCCCAAACACACGAGGCGTAACAGTGTGTATTGGCCTATGAAAGCGATAAGAAAGAATGGATGTATGCACAAATGCACGAATCTTTAAGAAATGAAGGCACTGACGGGGGACACGTTTTTAAAGAAAGGAAAGTCTTTTGAAAGAAAAGCCCCGTCCAGTGACGTTTTCAAAAGAACGCACATAAACATGCACGAACTCTTGCAGAAATGAAGGCACTGACGGGAGAAACGTTTTACGAAAAGGAAGCCCATGTTTAAAAGAGAAAAACCCTGTCCAGTGAAGTTTTCATACGAACGCACGTATGCACGCACGTAATAGTATGTACGAATGATGAATGCATGATTGAAAACCTATGTTGTTATATTTTAACTGTATGAAGTAATGCTTACGAGTCTTAGACTCATTTTAGTTTTTATGCATGTCCCTCCCCCACAGGAAGTGCACGATCAGGACGGACACGGCCCATGGGGAAGAGCACGGAAGTCTAGGCACGAGTTTTAAATGTACGAGACCTTTTTATTTCAAGATTTATGTTTTCTGTTGTCAACCTCTTTTATGATAAACGCACATTTTAAATTATGAATGTGGAGTCTTGCACCCTGGGTATGCAAGTGAAAAGTTTTAAATCGGACGGTAATTCCCATCGTCCTTTTTATAAAAAATATTTTGGAAAAAGTCCCACCACAAGGACGGACGTTACTGAGGGTGAGCCTGAGGAGTCGGCTCTGCCCGAGGAGTGATCTGAGATCACTTTCCTTTTTTGGGACTTATTTTTTATTGTATTGTATTTTATTTTTGGATGACTGTAAAAATTATTTTTAAACCTTTTACTGATGTTTTGATTGTGTTTAAATTCTGGTACTTAGTTTACTAAACCCGCTGCATTATTATTGCACACTGTTGTATGTACACACACTTGGCACTATCGTTGAGATGCGTGATCGTGTTCTCATCATTCGGGTGTCTCGATTCTCGTGTTCCCATACATGGGAGTTGGGGGCGCCACAGGTGGTATCAGAGCAGTTCGACTCTGGGTAAAACCACATGTCCCTTAGGTATAGTACCATCAATTATTTTCTTATTTTAAAATATTTTTTTTTTAAAAAAGGGGTTGTAAGTTAAATTATTTATTTAAAAAAAATACGATATATTATGAGTTTATGGTTATTTTACTTTATGTTAAATGATCTTCTTTTATTTTATTTTATTTTATCTTATTGTATTTTTTTTTTTTATGTTGCTTTTGGGTCGTGTTTGATTTGTCCGGGGATTTAAGCAGGGTTAAGGATTGCTCTTGACAAGAAAATGGTGAGACCAAGGAGGCCAGCAGATGAGCTCGAGGATGAATTACCAAGGGGTGATGGGAACTACGCCATGGCCACGGCGTTAAATAGGATGACGGAGTTCCTCTAGCAGAATTTTCGACTACAGCAGGGTGATCAGAGTAGGGCGGTGCAGGTTGGATGCACTTATGAGGCTTCTTGGCGCATAGGACCCCTGCCTTTACTAGGGATGAGGATCCATTAAGTGCCAGAAGGTGGATTGAAGACCTTAAGAGAACATTTGAAGTCTGTGGGTGCACTGAAGCCCAAATGGTATTGTATGGAAGTTATCTGCTGCAAGGTGATCTTAGGATGATGTTATGAATGTTTTAGAAGTTAGATTTGATTTTTTTGGAATTCTTGGAGATGTTTTTATTAAGGTCAAAACTTGTGAATTAAGGGTTTACTTTTTGTTAAAAAGTTTGGGTCTTGTTACAAAAAGTTTGGTGTTGATGATTAGCTTTTTCTTAATGGATATTTTAAGTGTGTTTTTAAACTTTGGATAGGAAGATCTTTGTTACAAGATTTTGATTTAATCATGGGTTTTGAAGATGAAAGAAATTGCAACAAAAAAAATCAAGGGAAAAATCCCATGGATTTTCGACCGTAGTGAATTTTTCATAGTTGTTAATGGTTTTAAATTTTTCTGAGTTGATATTTGAGTTTAGGAAAGAATGTAAATTTTGGTAATTTGTGGAGTTATGATGTGAAATCTTTAAGTTAAGGATAAAATGATCATTTTTCCATATGTAGAGGGTAAAATGGTAATTGATCAGCTTTTAATTTTGACTTCCAAGCGTAGAACCTGTCAAAGTAATACAAGGGTAAATCCCAAGATCGAATTCACATGGACAATGAGAATTTAGCAAACATTTCATTTTCGCAAGACAACATATTACTGTTTGGAGTGACACGAAAGTTTAAAATGATAAGAAAAGATTAAACTAAATGAGCTAGCAATGAACAAAAAATATGAAATGAGAGATAAATTTCAAAACTTAACCGCTAACAATATTAACATCTAGATGGGGCTATTTACTAAGAGAATGTGGAATGGATTATGAGTGAAATTGTCGGGATGATCAAACATAAGTAAAGCTGAAAATAAAAGTGAATCTATTTTTCTTTTTCTAAAATTGCTAAGAATCGAGATTTAAAGAAAATGTGCGAAAGTTGACTTAAACTTGTAAGAACCAATTAAACGAACACTTGGGATGAAGTTGACTTAAACTTGTAAGAAGCAATTAAACGAACACTTGGGATGCAATTTTCACCCACTAATTTGGTGATGGATTTACTTCTCTTTTCATTTTCTCTCAACCATTCTCTCATTCCTAGAGATCATGGTCGGATAATATAGCAATGAACCACAATTTTTATTTTAATAAAACTACTTGACAAATTATATGCAATCATAGAAAAATGAAAGAAAAACATCAAAGTCATGTTACTTGTTCAAGTATCAATTGTGTCTTACGTCTACAATTGATCTAAACTAAGAACAAAGAACTCTAATCTTTTCTAGATGCACATTGAAATATAATCCATCAAGTTAATCATCAAAAGCACTAAATATTGAAGAAAATCCAATCCCAAATAGTCATGGGTTACTCATTGAATCCCAAGCTAAAAATCTAGCCTATCATCTCTAGATTAACAAAATGTTCAAAAATATTAAAATCCAACATCACTAATTACTGTTTCTAAGGAAAATGACTGAATGAAAATATACTATATCCCTAAAAGATGCTGAAATCCGAAACTAAGCAAGAATAAAATCAGGCGAAAAGCAAATTAAAATAGCAGTAAAAAAACTGGAAAATAAAATGAAGAAGAAGAAGAACACGCCGTCTGAAAATAAAATCCAAAAAAAAAATAGCAGACCCCTTTCGGCCAAAAATCCTTCCTTTTTATACTCTCTTCCTCTGTGCGTTTTATGCCTCCAGATCGTGCGTTTCGTCTCTCTGCAGTGCGCACGCCTCAGCCCCTGAGTTTCACGTCTGCATCTCCTGCGTTTTGAGCCGTCCCTTCCTGCTGCGCATTTCGTTCCACTGCAGCCCAGCGTGAGTGTGTTTCGTTCCACTGCAGCCCAGCGTTTTGAGTCAATGTTGTGAGTGCGTGAGTGGTTCTGCGTGAGCTCGTCTCCATCGCGTGAGTGCCCGCGTTTCGAGCGTGCCCCGTGTGCGTGCGTCCGCATTTCGCTTCTCCATTTCTTGCATTTTGATCTACCCAGCATCTCTCCCTGCAGTGCACAGACGAGCACCATGCCATTTCGCATCTCCATTTCTTGCTTCACTCTCTGCCTTGCAGTCCTTTTCTGTGTGCGTGAGTCTGGCCATTTCATGTTGTTGTGCCAGTTGTGTATTTCCAAAAATACCCATGTAAATTAATATTTTTCCCATAATGTCCTGCAACATAAATATGATATGAGAGTAAAATTTTAGGATATTAATTTATGATGTGGTATGGTTGCATTACAACTCTTTTCAAGTGTAAAATATCAAAATTTCATATTGAGTCAAGAATTTGAAATTACTACATAATTAAATGCTTCATTCACATTTTGGTTAAACAAATCATTCACTTCACGCGGAACTAGGCAGGTTGCCGTATACCCTTTTCTCTCTAAAGAATAGGGTTCTTGCTGCCGAACGGGGTCTGGGTTTTACGTGAGGCTGCATGGCAGCCGTCGAGGGTGGCACCAGTCGGCCTTCCTTTGCCGATCTGGTGGGTGCTGTTCCTCAACCTATACCGGAGATGCTTCTTGCACCCAGGCTTCCAAAGATGTTGGAAGGTGAGGTATATTTTCAGTTTACCAAAGAGGAAATAGCAAGATCAGCGGAACCTTTCCGCTTCTCTGTAGTCCTCAAGTTCTTGAAGAGCCGTCCGTCGTTGGATGCTGTGAGGGCTTTCATTCAAAGTCGATGGGGCCTTACGGTTAGTCCAGTAGCTTCTGCCATGAGGAGACCGCGTAACGTCTTCGTTCGCATGGCTAATGAAGTTGATTTCACCAAAGCATTATCACGGGAGGTTTGTGAAATAAATGGGCTCTTCTACTGTGTATTCAGATGGTCCCCAGAATTCAATGAGGATGCTGAACCATTAAGGGTCCCGGTATGGGTTTCTTTGCCGGGTCTTCCTCCAAACTTTTATCAAGAATCTTTCTTGAAGTTTTGATGGCACCGATTGGAACTTTCATTCGCCGTGATAATCCGACACGGTGCGCAACAAGAACGGATGGTGCAAGGCTCTGTGTGGAAGTGGATGCTGCAAAACCGCCACTGTCTCATTTCTGGATTGGAGCGCCTGGACTGTCTTCTAGTCGAAAGCAAGAAATATGTTATGAAACGCTACCGGCCTTCTGTTCGTCATGTAAGATGCAGGGTCATAATACACGGACTTGTAATCCTGGAAAAGCTGGTAAGAAAGGGGGAAGAAAAGGGAGTAGGAAAGGCCTCTCGGATGATCAAGGGGTAAAGCAGATTGATGACAAGGTTGAAACTCCTCCGCTGGTTCTTGTGGAAAATAATGTTGTTGGTGATTATTCTATGCGGACGGACAAAGAAACAGAGGAGGCTGGGGTGGAGAAGGCGACGGAAGTAGGAGTTGCAGTTCATGTGCAGTTGGATGCCGAGAAGGAAGAATTGCCAGTGCAGGTGGCAGACCAAATGGTGCAGTTGGGTTCTGTGAATGATGAACAACCTGAGCATATGGGAGAAGTAATTCCTCCTGTGATTAATAAGGTGGTGCAGTTGCACCTCTTGATGAAACAGAGGATGAAACAGTTTTAATGTTACATGTTGGGGACGCAGATGGTGCAGGGATTGCCACGGGTGTGTGTTATGAGGCATCGGATATGAACGTAAATCAGAGCTTGTGTGCGAAAGAGAATGGTCCGATTATGGAGAAGACGCAACCAGTGGTGGAAGAGAAAATAGATGAGGACGTTGATGAAGAAATCATGATGGAAGAGAACTGTTCTTCAGAACCGGAACCGGAACAGCATCCAGAGGTTTTTTCACAAAGTAAAGACTACTTTACTGAATCTGAGTTGAATGATGGTAAAAAGAGGTATAATAAAAAAAAATTTATTAAAATGCATAGTTCTTCTAGGGTTCTTGCCCGAAATTCTAACATTGCTTAATGATTGATTCAATATTGGTATGGAATATTAGAGGAGTGGGAACATCTAGAACCAGACTAAAGACATTGGTGGGAAGATATAAACCAAAAATTGTTGCACTTTTAGAACCGTTTCAAAATTTAGAGGGTGCTCGTAAATTGGGTAGAAGTCTAAATTTTGATATGGTTATTTCTAATGAGGTGGAAGGGGGAAAAATATGGCTTTTGTGGGATAGCATTTATAAGGTGCAAGTTGATAAGTTGGGTAGGCAATTTATTTCTGTTGTTGTAGAGAATGGTGCGGATAAAATTTTGATTCATGTAATTTATGCTAAATGTTCCTGGGTGGGGAGGCGTGATCTATGGCTAGAGCTAAGTAGTAATCATGTGGGTGTAGATCCTTGTGTTGTTGTGGGGGATTTTAATATTATCAGGAATGATTCGGAACGGAGAAGAGGAAGACCTCAGCCAACTGTGGCTATGGATGACTTTAATGATTGGATTCATCAAAGGGGTCTTATGGAAATGGCTACGAAAGGGAGTTGTTTCTCATGGTGTAATGGGCAGTCAGGATTGGCCCGTTCGTGGGCTCGGCTTGATCGTGCTCTAATGGATAATTTATTCAGTAATTTGTTTCCTAATTCTATTTGCTCTTATTTGTCTAGATCTACTTCAGACCATGCCCCCATGATCATTGAGTTCAAGAAAGATCCTTTCTCCTATGGGCCGTCTCCATTTCAGTTTCAACAAATGTGGGTGGATCATCCTGGTTTCCTGGATTGTGTTAGAGCTGCTTGGAATTTACAGATGGTAGATTCGCCGATCCTGTGTTTAAGTAAGAAATTAAAACATACGAAGGTGGTGCTTCGGGAATGGAATAAAAGAGTATTTGGTCACACAATAGGGTGTATTGATGCCCTTGAAAAACAGATTGAGGAGCTTGAGGTACAGCTTCAATCAAATTGGGAGGTAAATTTGGAGAGAGAATTAAATGAGGCAATCTCAAATCTGGCTAGTTGGAAGCATCGGGAAGAGATGAGGTTGGCACAAATGGCTAAGCTTAAATGGAAGTTGGAGGGAGATAGTAATTCAAAATTTTTTCATGCTTGTCTTATCAATAAAAGAAGGAAGAGAGTGCTGGAGATGAGATCGAATGGAATAACTTACGAGAGCCCAGAGAGTATTCATCAAGGGGCGGTGGAATTTTTTCAAGAATCACTTCGAGGAGAACCGCCCATAGAGCAATCTAGACTGGAAGGTCTTATTGAGACGGTCATACTAGAGGAGGAAAATGATTCTTTGATGAGGCCGCCTACTTTAGAGGAAGTGTATGAGGCAGTATCATCCATCCCAAATCAAAGCACTCCGGGTCCTGATGGGTTTGGAGCGGGTTTTTATAAAAATTGTTGGGAAGTGGTTAAGGTTGATGTTTGGAAGGCAGTAGTGGAATTCTTTATGATCAAGGATCTTCCAAGATTTTTCACGGCCTCATGTTTGGTTCTTATACCAAAGATAGAGTCACCCACAGGTTTTGATAAATTCTGCCCTATTAGTCTTTGTTCTGTTTTTTATAAAATTTGCTCCAAGATTATTGTTTCTCGTTTAACTGGTATTTTACCTCGCTTGATTTCTTTGGAGCAAGGCGCCTTTATTCCTGGAAGGAGTATTTTTGAGAATATTAGCCTCACCCAGGAGTTGATGCAGTCTATTAACAAAAAAATACATGGGGGGAATATCTTGTTAAAAGTGGATATGGCGAAAGCTTATGATTGGGTGGATTGGGGATTCTTGATAATGGTTTTGAGAAGGTTTGGTTTCTCTTCTCATTTCTGTGAGTTGATTTATTCGCGTATCTCTAGCCCTTGGTATTCAGTCATGATGAATGGAACGGTTAAGGGTTTTTTTCCGGGTGGTCGTGGGCTCCGTCAAGGTGATCCTCTATCTCCTTATTTGTTTATCATCCAACAAGAGGTTCTTTCCCGTTTGATTCATAGGAGTGTGCAAGAGAATCAGTTTGGCCTATTCTCTCAGGCCCGAGGTATGCCTATTATCTCTAATTTGATGTATGCTGATGATGTTATGATTTTTTCTAATGGAAGTCAAAGATCGGTGCGGGTTCTTCAAAAAATTTTGATTCAATATGAGGGTGGTCAGGACAAACTATTAATGTTCAGAAATCTGCTTTGTATTGTTCTAATAAAATTCCAAATCGGCGTAAGCAATGGATTTTAAGGCAGACGGGCTTTATGGAAGGAACTTTCCCTTTCAAATATCTAGGTGTGCCAATAATTCGAGGGCGTTTGAAACAGGTTCATTTAGAAGAAATGGTAAATAAAGTGAGGCAAAAGATTAGTGGATGGAAGATGAGGCTTCTTTCTTCGGGAGGAAAACTTGTTCTTTTGAGGCATGTTTTATCTAGTATGAATATCCATCTACTTGCTGTTTTACAGGTACCTCAAGTTATTATTGCCAAGATTCATAGATTGATGAGTTCTTTCTTTTGGGGAGAAGCTGATGGACGGAACAAAAAGAAATGGTTGGCTTGGAATAAGATGTGTAAGCCGGTGGAAGAAGGAGGAATTGAGTTACGAAGCCTTGACGATGTTCAGAAAGCCTTGCATATGCGTTTCGCTTGGAACCTTCTTCAAGGTAATTCATTATGGGCAAATTTTTTCAAAACCAAATATGTTGGAACCCGGCCGTGGTATTTTGTAGAAAATAATAAAGGATCTCGATTTTGGAGAATGGTTGCCAATTGTATTCCGTTGTTGTTAAATAATTCAAAATGGAAAATTAGAGAGGGTGATCTTTTTTTCTGGTTTGACAAATGGAGGGATAATGGTCCATTGATTAATGAAATGAATGTTATGGGTTCTCCTCTTTTGAAAGTTAAAGATTGTAGGTTGGAGAATAGTTGGGATGTGGAGTTATTGGAGGAGTTAGTAGGGCAAGATAAGGTGGATGAGATAATAACTGAAGAATGGAAAGGATGTTTTAGTTTGGACTCCTACGGAAACAGGTAATTTCTCTACAAAATCAGCATGAAATTGTATTCGTATTAGAGGTAATTCTATGGGTTGGCATACATGGATTTGGCATAAGAATCTTCCTTTAAAAATGTCGATCCATTTTTGGAGGACATGGTTTATGGCCTTGAGTGTGGATGACAGATTACGCCGTATTGGTATTCCTCTTGTATCTAAATGTAATTGTTGTAACCATGGTCATATTGAAGATATAGATCATGTGCTTTTTGAGGGAGAATTTCCATACAGAGTGTGGTCTTTATTTGGAAATCTTATTGGCATATCTCTTGGTAGAACTTGGAAACAGAATGTTGAGACTTGGTTTAGGCGGGCTAGCTCTTCCTCACAGGTGGGCTTTATTATTGGCATTATTCCCATTATTATTACTTGGCACCTATGGAGAAGAAGGTGTCTTGCTCGAATGGAAGGTATATTGGAATCACATGAGTCTGTTGTTCATTCTATTTGTGTGTGGTTAGGATCCATCTCACAGGCGGCTAAGCAAAATAAAAATCTGTCTCGTTGAGATGGTATGATTCTGGAAACTTTGCTGATAGTTCCGGTGGTTCCGAAAGTTCCAAGTTGTAAAGTGGTGAGGTGGGATAAACTGCCGCTGGGATGGTTTAAATTGAATACGGATGGTAGTAGTCTTGGTAATCCGGGTTCTTGTGGTATTTGTGGGGTGATTCGGGATGCTTCTGGTAGGATGGTTCAGGCTTATGCTTCTTATATTGGGTTTGGTTCTAATAATAAGGTGGAACTTATGGCCCTCTTGTATGGGTTGAGAAGATGTAAAACGTTGAATCTCTCAAATGTGATAGTTGAAATGGATTCTATGGTAGTTATTTCTTGGTGGAGTAGAGGGAGATGTGGAGTATGGTACCTTGAGGATTTTTGGGAGGATATTGTTGAGTTAGCTTGCATGGTTCAATGTCGGTTTCAGCATGTTTTTCGTGAAGGTAATAGGGTGGCAGATTGGTTAGCAAAGGCAGGGGCCTTAGGTTCTGAGTGGGATTTTTCGAGTAGTTATAATTTGCCTCGGGTTCTTAGAGGCCTGATCCGTTTGGATTCTTTGGGTTTTCCATCTTTGAGATGTTAGATTGTAAAATGTGGGGTTATTTGTAAACCTTGGTTTTTGGGTTGTGATGGGTTTTGTTTAAATAGTGGTCTATTATTTTTGTTCTAGTTTTTCTTGATTATGGGCCTGTTTTTTCCATGGTCCTTTCTTGTAACCACGGTATTCCTCCGCCATAAGTGAGGGCTTTATTAATAAACTTTGGGAGGGGTCACTATTGGACATGTGACTTCCTGCTCTTTTTTTTAAAAAAAAAAAAAAAAAACAAATCATTCACTTTAGCATTTTAATCATGTAGTTTTTGACATTTTATCAGTAATTTTACTCTAAGTTGTCCATTTTCACATTTCTAATTGTTAGTAATTAAATTTCTAACTTTTAGAATACCTTCTCACAATTTCTCGTGTTTCACGCTTTATTCTCATAGAACGCGATTATCAATGTAAGTTAGCTCTTAACTTACTATCAGTTTACTGTGTGTGATGGGTAAGGGAACTACAGTTAATATTCGTATGTTGTTATATATGTCATGCCATGCCATGTCATCACATGTTTATCTATTTCACAAATTATTCTATCATGAAATACTTATCTGTTACATAATATATTATGTTACATGTTACTATCTGTTGTAAGTTTGTCACATTACGTATGCCATCTGTTACATGTATATCAAGTCACGTAATATTCACTGTCACATGTCATGCCATGTTACCAAATGTTGTCTATTACATGTTATGCAATGTTACAAAATATTGTCTGTTACATGCATGTCATGTTATGAAATAGTTTTTGTTACATTTATGTCTCAAAGTATGTCATGTCTTTCATCTTACATTCACGTCACATTACGCTACATCAAGACTTCTGTCTTTTCATATTCATGTCATGCCGTCTTGAATACAGTCAACATGTAATAGTCAACATTTTGAAAACAGTCTTGTTAAGTTATTCATGTCAATCACGACCTTAAGTGCTTGGATAGAGTAATATCCTAGTGAAACTCATTTGTTCACGCTGGAGTGTCTAAATAGGTGTGAAATTCCCTGAGTTGACAAAGTACAGTCAACAGATTGCGAATAGGGCCTAATTAGTTTGTCACTAGAGCGCGCCAGACACTAAAGCCAATGAAGCCACACTTTTGTTTACGTGAGTCCACAGCAAGTGTGGTACAAACAAATCATGGGGCCACAACAATTGTGGAGCATGAAGTATGGGGCCACAACAAATGTGGAGCATACATTACATGGGATACAACAATTACATGAGATACAATAAAGTGACCATACGGGTGCTACACGGGTCCCCTTAAGCCGTGTGTCCTTGCCGATTACCGCATCACAACACAAGTGTCTGTATCGCATCACATAGTTGTTGTGGCCCCACGTTCAAGTCATGCTTCACGTTATGTTATGTTCAAGTTTACCTTCATGTCAAGTTTCAAGTTTATGTTACGTTAAGCTAAGTTTCAGTTTCAATTCAAGTTATGTCAGCTCATGCCATGTTATGTCAAGTCACATTATGCTTATTATTTCATGCCATGTTATGTCAGGTTATGTTATGTTTACTATTGACTTTGATTGTGCATTCATGACTTTATTGCCATGCATGCATCATTAACCTGTGTGAAGGTTTTTGTTAACTTGCTGAGATTTGTAATCAAATCTCACTGTGGTAGTCCCAACTACCATTCTCCTCGAATGGTAGATCTTGTTACAAAATCTGAGGGAGAACTGGGAATCGACCAACTGGAAACGGTGACTAAGCGACGGTGCGACGTAGATGTAGTTACCTCAGATTGCTACTTGTATTTGTGGAGTTCAATCTCTAGCACTCTTTTGTTCACAACCATTTTGGACTAGTGTTGTGATCTCAGTTGTTTAGTATGTCATTATGTATGAAGTATGCTTTAAGTTTTTGGGATATTATAAGTTTGGTCCATAGTATTGCTAAAAAAAAATTATCCACTGCGAATATTGCATAATGCTAGATGCATGTTAGAAACATTGCATCTTATATGTCATGAACGGGGGCAGGTAACCTTGTGTTGCATGTCTCGACGCTTTAGATGTCTGTCCGATCCCAAGCGGAATCTGTGGTTGTCACAAGGTGGTAACAGAGCAATACGTCTCTAGGTTGTAAATCCACATGTCCTTAAGAAATGCACCAAATATTAAGTCTAAAATTGTTGAAGTATGGGAGATAATAAGTGTTCTAATACGTGTACTCGTGTGTTTCATGAAGTGACACATGAGTCGCGGTAGGATACCTCGAAACTCGGAGGGAGGCATCAATCAAGAGAATCAGAATTCCCCATTGGATGGAGGATTAGCTGAAGTTGTACGTTTGTTGGCTAACGTGGTTAGAGAACAACAACAGCAGCAAGCGCACGTACCCAGACCCGAAGTCAGGGGTTGTCCGTATGAGAAGTTCTTGATCCACTGTTATCCAAACTTTTCTGGTAATGAAGAGCTATTGAAAACCGAGAAATGATTATGGATCTCGAATGGACATACGAGATATGTGATTGTACTAAGGACCAGAAGGTTCTATACGCTGGATACCTATTCCACGGAGAAGCTGGAATATGGTGGGATACACGAAAGCAGCTCCTAGTTAGGGAACTAGGAGGTCTTGCTACATTATCATGGGAGAGATTTAAGGAAGAGTTCGACAACAAATTTTTCTCGGATTCTGCCAAACAGCTGAAGTCGTAGGAGTTCGTGACTTTAACTCAAGACAGTTTGATCGTAGAACAATATGCTGCTAATTTCATGGCATTAGGAAGGTTTGCACCACACTTGATTTCTACTCAAAGGATGCAGGCGCATAAGTTTCAAGCAGGATTTCAGCCAAGGATCCGCAGTCAAGTAGCTTGTCTAAGAATAGAGAATTACCAAGAGTTGGTAAATGTGGCCGCAATAGCAGAGGCTGAGCAGAGAGGTCTAGCAATCCAGATAAATTCTGAACGAAAGAGGACCATGCCATTTGCTGCAAGTGGTAGTGTCGAGAAGAAGAGGTCTTTTTCCAGCCCAGCGAAAGGCAAGGGAATAGTGACAGGAGGACAGATACCGTCTGCTTATCCGTTATGCCCTAAGTGTGGAAAGCGTCATCCTAGAGAATGTCGCAGTGGTTATGGAGTTTGTTATCTATGCGGGAAACCAGGACATTTGATCAGAGATTGTCCCAACACTACACAAGGTAGTGGAGCTGGTGATCACAAGCCAAGGCTCCATATCCCAGCGCGTGTGTATGCTGTAACCCCAGGTGATATCGATACTGACGCATTAGAGGTTGAGGAAGTTGGCGTCATCACTGGTATTTTCCTTAAAGTCTTTATGCTTTTGTTATTAACTTGAGTGTTGGAATTATGGTTATTAATAGAATCGCGTTATATTTAATTAGGAAACGTCAATCTGTTAAGGTTCACAGCTTGTGTGCTATTTGATTCGAGCGCGTCGCAGTCCTTTATGTCTGCAATGTTTGCACGGATTTGTAGTTTGCAAACTGAGCTATTACCTCAACGGGTTGTAGTGTTAATTCCTGATGGGAATACGATAGCTTGTACCCGTTTAGTTAAGGATTGTCCTGTAGAGCTAGAAGGAAGGACGCTGAAAGCTGACCTGCTAGTATTCGGTCAGATGGAGTTTGACCTAATCTTGGGTATAGACTAGCTATTCAAGCACTATGCTAAGATAGACTGTCGGAAGTGAGAAGTGGTGTTTGAATCCCCAATTGAAGACATAATTAGGTATGCGGGAGCATCAGTTAAGGCCACTTCACCAATGATTTCGGCTTTACAAGCCAGGAAGTGTATTGAGGATGGAGCCTAAGCTTTTCTGTTAATGAGGGTGGAGAAGACAGTTGGGAGTGAAGAAATCCATGGGATACCTGTAGTTGAAGACTTTCCCGAATTTTTTGCCAACGAGCTACCTGGTTTACCATCAGATAGAGAAATTGAGTTCAAGATAGAGTTGGAACTGGCAACAACTCCGACTCACTAGGCCCCATATCGTATGGCGCCTACCAAATTGAAGGAGCTCAAGGTGTAGTTGGAAAAACTTTTAGAGAAGGGTTTTATCCACCCCAGTTCCTCACCGTGGGGAGACCTGTGCTATTCGTGAAGAAGAAAGATGGATCTATGAGGATGTGCATTGACTACAGAGAGCTGAATAAGGTAACGATCAAGAATAAGTATCTATTACCCAGGATCGACAATTTGTTGGATCAATTGCAAGGAGCATCAGGGTTTTCGAAGATTGACATGCGATCCGGTTATCATCAGCTGAAAGTTAAGGAACAGGATGTGCCGAAAACTACCTTTAGGACAAAGTACGGCCACTACAAGTTTTTAGTAATTCCTTTTGGGTTAACCAATGCTCCAGCCACATTCATGGACATAATGAACAGGATAGTCAAACCTTATCTGGATAGTTTTGTTGTCGTATTCGTTGATGACATCCTAATCTACACGAAGAGCGAGGAGAAGCACACAAATCATCTAATTATGGCTTTGACTATACTCAATGACCAAAAGCTATATGCCAACCTCAGCAAGTGCAAGTTATGGCTTGATGAAGCGAAGTATTTAGATCACGTGATCTCTAGTGGAGAAGTAGCAGTGGACCCGAGCAAGATTGAAGCTGTAACGAACTGGTAGAGACCGACCAGTGTGCATGAGATTCGAAGTTTCTTAGGACTGGTTGGTTATTATAGGAGGTTTGTAGAATGTGTCTCTAGTTTTTCTGGACCACTCACGGCCTTGACTAAGAAGAATGTGAAGTTTGTTTGGAACGATAAGTGCGAGGCAAGTTTTCTTGAGTTGAAGAAAAGACTTACGACCGCACCGATACATACACTGCCGAAGCCTTTTAAGCCTTTTGTAGTGTATAGCGACGCATCTAAAGCAGGACTCGGATGTGTACTGATGCAAGAAGGGAAATTAGTTGCTTATGCTTCACGTCAAATGAAGAACCATTAGCAAAATTATCCTACATACGATTTGGAATTAGCAGCAGTGGTTTTTGCTCTTAAGATTTGGAGACACTACTTGTATGGCGAAAAGTGTGAAGTTTTCACCGATCACAAAAGCCTCCAGTATCTGTTCAAGCAGAAGAACCTTAATATGAGGCAGAGAAGATGGTTGGAATTAATCAGCGACTATCAGTGCAACATCAAGTACCACCCCATAAAGGCCAATGTGGTAGCTGATGCTTTGAGTTGCAAGAGCAAATTGGAGGATTCGTCTATCCTATCATCGAAAGTAAATTCCTTCTTAAGTAGTATGAGGAAACTGTTGATCGTGAATCGTAGTCGAGAAGTCATTCTGACCACTGTTCAGGAGTTCATTCCATTGGATTGGGAAGAACTGAAAGACCGTCAGAAAAAGGACACTAAGCTTGCGGAAGTCATCGGGAAAATTGAGAAGTCGGAAGGACCAAAGGACTTCAACATTAGAGAGGATGGGACTTTGTAATACAAGAACCGAAGGGTCATCCCAGCAGACCAAGAGTTAAAAGGAAAGGTGATGAAGGACGCTCATAACACACCTTACACTGCTCATCCCGGTAGTACAAAGATGTACCAGGATCGAAAGCAGCATTTTTGGTGGGAAGGAATGAAGAATGACGTAGCAGAATTTGTGAACAAGTGTTCAGTATGCAGATTAGTTAAAGCGGAACACTAGAAACCAACAGGTGAATTGCAGCTACTGCCAATCCGAGAATGGAAATGGGAGGATATCTCGATGGATTTTGAAGTGGGTTTTCCAATAACCTCAGCCGGAAATAATGGTATCTGGGTGATAGTGGACCGTCTGACAAAAAGTGCTCTCTTTATACCCATCAAGAATACAGATTCTTTGGAGAGATTAACATATAGCAGATATTGTCAAATTGCATGGAGTGCCTAAGATGATTGTGTCCGATATAGACCCTTGTTTCACGTCACAATTCTGGCAAAGTTTGCAAAACTTGATGGGAACTAGATTGAAGTTCAGTAGTGCTTACCATCTGCAAACAGATGGGCAAACAGAATGGACGATACAGATTTTGGAAGATATGCTAAGAGCCTGTGTATTGGAAAATGAGGGGAACTGGGAGAAGCAACTACCTCTGATAGAGTTTGCTTACAATAATAGTTTCCAGGCCACCATTCAGATGGCACCTTATGAAGCCTTGTATGGCCGAAAGTGTAGATCGCCGTGGTATTGGGACGAAGTAGAGGAAAGCAAAGTGTTTGGGCCCGAGTCTTGCAAGAGATAAAGGATCAAGTCAACATGATCAGAGAAGGGATGAAAACTGCACAGAGCCGACAAAAGAGTTATGCTAATAATCGAAAGTGGAGCATAAAATTCGAAGTTGGAGATTGGGTCTATGTGAAGGGAAGCCGTTTCGGAGTGAAGGGAAAATTAAGTCCAAGATACGTGGGACCCTATGAAATAATGGAGAAGGTGGGAGCAGTTGCGTACCGTTTGGAGTTGCCAACTAAGTTCCATGGAATCCACCATGTATTCCACGTGTCCTCTTTGAAGAAGAGTTTTGGGAACCATATAATAAAGTATAATATACATATAACTAAATAACTTAAACTATATATAAAGTATAATATACATATAATAACTATACTTAATAATAACTTATTAAATATTCCTACCATTATGAGGTTCCAAATCATTATATTATTAAATATATATATATATATATATATATAAAGAAAGTAAAATACTCTTCAAGAAAGAAGTCTTGAACCCAATAAATAAGTAGAGAGTTGGAATAAATAAATATACTTATTTAAAATAAAATAGAGAGTAAATAAATAAGGATCAAATAAATGCTTAATTATAAATTATATACTTATTTTCTATATAAATAAATAACTCACTCAATTAAGTATATAAATATTAGTAAACATTTTAGACATAATAACTAATTATAACTAATACGTGTCTATTTTTGTAAGTAATTAAAATAAATAAACTTATAAAATTTATAATATAAATAATAAGAAATAAATAAGTATCAATTATAATAACAATTAAAATTATAATTTAGGAATAATAAGAATTAAAATTATATAATAACAATTAAAACTACATAGGTATCAATTAATAAGTAACTACGATATATAATAATAATTAAAATTATAATTTAGGAATAATAATCCGAGATCAATTATTACAGTATTTCGCATAGGATAGCCCCAGCCAATCCAAGATCATTATAAAATACTTTGTTGCCTATTGAAAAATCTGAAACTTCTTTTCCATAACTAATAATTTTTATTTTTTATTAAATTAACAAGGTCAAACAAATAGTAGTGTTATATTATTAAACTAGAGAGAGATAGAATATGCTCACAAGCTTCCTGTCTTGTACAACGTGAGATAATTATCTTGAAAAAATGTCTGTCAAATTGCTTGACTGTCAAAGTCTCTCCGGCCTTGGGAGTTGTCAAGGCCGGAAAGTTTGTGACAGTTGAGTAATATGACTAAAATTTAGATACTTCTTCAAGACCATTCTCACTCGTTGTCTACTGACAGGAAACTTGTGAACATATTCTTCCATCTCTCTCTACTTTAACAATATAACACTGCTATTTGTTTGACATTATTAATTCAAACAACATGGAAATATTATT